>JAQQPU010016456.1:6812-19870 GCA_029168905.1 Artemia sp. Kazakhstan ARC1039
ACTCCCAGAAATTCTCTCAAACTGAAAATGCTAAAATACTTAAAATTACAGCCATACTTAAAATAAGGTTAAAATACATACTTTGCGATAAATGCTAAATCATTGTGGAAAAAATCCGAAAAATGGTCTAATCAAAACGATCCTTTTCTTTCTGCATCAACAAATGAAATAGCCTAACTACTGTCTTTTGAAGCTATTTTTTCGATCCATTCATTGTTGCATGAAAAGATCACGTTTGATTTATCAGAAGCATGTAATTAAGTTGTCTATAGCAAAGGCCATAAGGTTTCAATATTTTATTATTATTAATTAAAAAAACCTTGCATAAAAATAAGTTTTCTAAAATAAAGTAAAGAGCCATATTGAACTCAGGACCAACCGAAATTAATTCCTATTATAGTTAAAACTAAAAAGGACCAGAAATTACTGTTAAAGAATAAACGAAACCCCGAACGAACAGAAATTAAAATTAACTATCTTGCAAACATAAAGATAACCGGTGCAAACATAAATGAATGAATAAATCTTATATAGCTTTAATATTTCCCCCCCCCCCCCAGAGGTGCTTTATATGCAAGGGTTAAAAGTACTATTTTCTTAAAATAGTTGAAAGGTTAAATAACAAAACTCTGGTATCGACAAAACACCCCAGGGCCTGGTGCAGGAAGGGATTCTCGTATAAACTTCAGAGAGGGCTCATTTGATTGAAAATTGGAATTTCTAGTCCAGCTTTTAAGAGTCAAAAGTAATCAAATGGCAACTAACCCTCCCACGCCCATTCTATACAAAATACATCAGATAAAAATTTATAGGTAGCCATTTTGTTAAAAAAAAAAAGTTCAAAGGTCAGACAACGAAAACTCCAGGGTCGACACATGTTGTACAAACATAATATTTGTAACATAATTCGTTTTATAACTAATTAATCATTAGTTATAATAATTATATATACTAATTAATCATAAGTTATACCCGGGGCCATATATAGCTGTTTTGGAAAAAATTCTCGTATAAACTTCAGAGAGGGCTCATTTGATTGGAAATTGAAAGTTTAGTTCAGTTTTTAAGAGTCAAAAGTGATCTAAGGGCAACTAGCCCCTCCCTGAAACCCTTCTCCTCCCAAATACATCAGATAAAAATTTTGAGGTTGCCGTTTTGTTAAAAAAAAATCAAGGGTCAGATAACAAAAACTCCGGGGTCGACACATGTTGTACAAACATAATATGTGTAATATAATTCGTTTCATAACTAATTAATCATTTGAAAAAAATAATCAATGAATCAATAAAAATGTAGAGCATTGACCTATGACAATCTGTTCAGAAAATATTGAAAAAGTAGTCAATAAAATACATTCACGCCAAACTTTATTTCGTTTCAGACGGATGGATAAACCCATTCAATAAAAATTTGAGGTGA
Source organism: Artemia sp. Kazakhstan ARC1039 (assembly GCA_029168905.1). Lineage (NCBI taxonomy): Eukaryota > Metazoa > Arthropoda > Branchiopoda > Anostraca > Artemiidae > Artemia > Artemia sp. Kazakhstan ARC1039. The sequence goes on from JAQQPU010016456.1 coordinate 8,232, forward strand.
ATATTTTGTTAAAAATAGTTCAACCATCAGATATTAAAACTCCATGGTCGACACCACCCCCCAGGGCCCAGAGACAGGCGTTGTAAGTTATACTCTGGGGATATATATGGTTCTTATAGAAGGGATACTCGTATAAAGTTCAGAGAGGGCTCATATGATTGAAAATAGAAAGTTCTAGTTCACTTTTAAAGAGTCAAAACAGACCAAAGCTTAATTAGTCCCCACACACTCTTTTTCCCCAAACCCATCCGATAAAAATTTTGAGATAGAAATTTTGTTAAAAATAGTTCAAACATCAGATAATAAAAACTCCGAGGTTGACACAAACCCATTTTTTCACTTTGATATTGTTACTTTGATACCAGTTTTCATACTTAGATGAATATTTGATTTTTTTTTATAAGTTTGATTTTGAAATAAGGAAAATTAAAAACTTGAAATTTATTGCAATCAAAAACGAACAAAAATTAATTAAAAAAAAAATTCCGAAAAATAAGTTTATCAAAGAAAAGTAAAGGCCATTTTAAACTTAAGCTCAACAGATGCAAATACATTTTAAAATTCAAAACGACCAGAAATTACTATTAAAGAATAAATGAAACCCAAAACGAGCAGAAATTGAATAAACAATCAAAGCAAAAACATACAAAAAGTAATAATATAAATGAATAAATAGATCTTAAAGCGAGTAATGCTTAGATTTAATATGAAAATCAAGCTTAAAACGAAAAAAAATATTTTCCAATTGAAGTATAAATGAAACTTAAAAGGAACAGAAATTAAATAAACAATCAATGCAAACAAACATACAATAGATATTAATGTAAATTCATAAATAAATCTTAAAACGAGTGAAACTTAAATTGAATATGCAAATCAAGCTTGAAACGAACAAAATCACTACAAACAAGAGCTTGGGTATGACCTCCTTCTCTCACTGTAAAAGTCTAAAACCTACTGCGTCATTGGCGCTTTACTGAAAACTATATGGGTTTTTAACAGTCTTGGAAAGTATAAACAACATCAAACTGAATATTTGATGTATAATGATATTAATTGTTGAAAGATCCATCAGTTCAAGAACTTATTTCACTCGAATTTTATTTCTATTTTCAATACTGTAAGAACTGGAAAATAAAATAGCTGTAATATAATTTGTTTTCAGTGAAGCGCAAATGACGCAGTAGGCTATTGGTTTTTATTTACAGTTAAGGGAGGGGGCAGTATCCAAACTCTTGTTTGTAGTGAAACTATATTCGTCTTGAAAAACTTTAGAAATAACTAATAAATTAAACTGAATATTTGATGTATAATGATATTAATTGCTAAAAGCTGATAAGTTCAAAATTTTACTATAATTTTAATGTTTATTATCAATATTAAGTACAAAAGAAAATATTTGTAATAAAATTGGTTTTCAGTAAAGCGCCAACGACGCAGTAGGTTTTAGATTTCTGCAGTGAGAGAAGGAGGCGATACCCAAATTCTTGTTTGTAGTGATTTTTGTTCGTTTCAAGCTTGATTTGCATAGTCAATTTAAGTTTCACTCGTTTTAATATTTATTTATTCATTTACATTAATATCTATTGTATGTTTGTTTGCATTGATTGTTTATTAAATTTCTGTTTGTTTTAAGTTTCACTTATACTTCAATAGGAAAAAATATTTTTTTTTTCATTTTAAGCTTGATTTTCATGTTCAATCTAAGCATTACTCGCTTTAAGATCTATTTATTCATTTATATTATTTCTTGTTGTATGTTTTTGCTATGATTGTTTATTTAATTTCTGTTCGTTTTGGGTTTCATTTATTCTTTAATAGTAATTTCTGGTCGTTTTGAGTTTGAATTTTAAAAGGAATTTGTATCTGTTGAGCTTAAGTTTAAAATGGCCTTTACTTTTCTTTGAAAACTTATTTTTCAGAAAGTTTCGGAAAGTTTTTTTTTAATTAATTTGTATGAAATGGCTACCTCAAATTGTTTACCAGATGTATTTTGGGAAAAAGGGCTTGGGGGGGATAGTTGCCCTCCGATCACTTTTGACTCTTAAAAAGGGCACCAGAACTCGCGATTTTCAATCGAATGAGCTCCCTTTGAAGTTTATACAACAACACCTTCTATATGACGTGTCTCTGGGAAAAAAAGTAAATGAAGTGTGGGGGGAGAATAGCTGCCCTCTAATCACTTTTGACTCTTAAAAGGTGAATTACAACTTTCAATTTCCAATCAAATGTGCTCTCTATGAAGTTTATACGAGCATCCCTTCCATAACAACCATATATGCCCTCAGGACATAACATACAACGCCTGCCCCCGGGACCTTGGGGGCTGTGTCAACACCGGAGTTTTTTGTTATCTGAATTTTGAACTATTTTTAACAAATTAAAATTTTTATCTGATGCATTTAGGGCAAATGAGGGGGGGGGGCTAGTTGCCCTCTGATCTCTTTTGCTTCTTAAAAAGTGAACAAGAACTTTCAATTTCCAATCAAATGAGCCCTCTTCGAAGTTTTTAGGAGCATCCCTTCCATAAGAACTATATATTCCCCATAGGCATTACTCATAACGCCTCCGGGCGCTGGAGAGTTGCGTCGACATAGGAATTTTTCTTATCTGACCTTTGAACTATTTTTAATGAAATGGCTATTATAAAAATTTTATCGGATGGGCTTGGGGAAAAAAGAGTGTGTGTGTGTGGGGGGGGGGCGGGGGGCTAGTTGCCCTCGGATATCTTTTGACTCTTAAATATTGAACTAAAACTTTCAATTTCCAATCAATGAGCTCTCTGAAGTTTATACGAACATCCCTTTCATAAAAACCATATACGGCCCCAGGAAAACACAACGCCTATCCCCCGGGCCTTAGGGGGAGTTTTGCTATATAATTTTTGAAAAATTTCCAAAAAACTGACTATCTGAAAATCTGTAGCGGATGGGCTTGGGGAAAAAAGTGCGTGGGGGCTATTTGCCCTTAACTCTCTTGACTCTTAAAAAGGTGCCCTCCAATCTCTTTTGACTTCCAATCTAAAAAAGTAAACTAGAACTTTTAATTTCCAATCAAATGAGTCCTCTGTGAAGTTTATACGAGTATTTCTTCCGTAAGAACCATATATGCCCTCAGGGCATAACTTATAACCCTTGCTCTGAAGATTGTGGGGGGAGTTTCCTGCTCAAACATATAATTTCCAGAATTTTTAACTACGTTGAACAAAATGGCTATGTCAAAATTTGGATTGGATGTGTTTCGAGAAATGGTGGGTGTGGAAGGGGTGTTAGTTGCCTTCCAATCACTTTCAACTATTAAAAAGGGAACTAGCCAATTAAATTTCCAATCGAAAGAGCCCTTTCTCAAGTTTCTACGACAACGCTTTCTATAAAAACCTTATATTCCCGCAGGGCATAACTTACAGCCCTTGCCCTGAGGGCTGTGGGGGGGCTGTTATCCTCAAAGATCTAATTTCCTGAATTATGAACTAAGTTGAACAAAATGGCTATCTCATAATTTTGATTGAATGTGTTTGGGGAAAAGGTGGGCATGAGAGGGGGGTTAGTTTCCCTCCAATCACTTTCGACTATTAAAAAGGGCACGAGCCCTTTGAATTTCCAATTGAATGAGTCCTTTTTGAAGTTTCTACGACAAAGCTTTCTATAAAAAACCTTATATGCCCCCAGGGCATAACTTACAACCCTTGTCCTGAAGGCCTGGGGGAATGTCCTCCTCAAAAACATAATTTCTATCTGGAAATCAACTACGCTGAACAAAATGGCTATCTCAGAATTTTTATTGGATGTGTTTGGGCAACTGGTGGGCGTGGAAGGGGTGTTAGTTGCCTTCCAATCACTTTTGACCCTTAAAAAGGGCACTAGAACTCTGGATATCCAATCGAATGAGCCCCCTTTGAAGTTTCTACGACGATCCCTTCCATATGAAGTGCTTCTGGGAAAAAAAATTAATAAAACATTGGAGCCTTATGGCCATTACTATAGGCAACGCTATAGCGTTGCCTCTGATATACGCCCTACCTAATGTTCTTCTAGTATGTTTCTCTGACGCTCAATCCTGATGAAATATACCAAGGTAACATGAAAATATAATACTTTAGAAACAAATTTGGGCTAAATATTTGCACATTAGGTGGGGGGGAGATATCAGGTCGGCATGCCTAATGTGTTAGGTATAACTGTTCTGCATATTTTGTAGTAAGAATTGTTTTCTAACTTCAAACTGTCCAAATACTTTACTACCACCCCCCCCCCCCAATGGGGAAAAATTATGTCTCAAATTACATATTTTCCATCTATTTTGTCACTTCTTTTTATCTTACCTCACGCTAAGCTCAAAGGAACCAACGAAAAAAAACAGTTCTATAATGCGTATATGAATGAACAACTTGAAAGGTAGGGCGTATCTCATACAAGTACCCAGTTTTAGCTAAAAATATTTTAGATATAAACAATTGAGATATATCTCCTTCGCTAAGCCCCGTGACGTGTATTGCAGTTTGTTAGAATATGTCTCTTGAGCTTACTACTACGAGATAGTGAATAGTTTGAGATCCTTTTAATATTTTTCTGGAATACAGAACCAAAAAGGGCTGATGCTGTCGTTGTCAGGTGATTGGCTACAACTTCTGCTGCTATTTTTTTTTTTTTTTTTTATGTGCTGAGAAGAAGAATTACCTTTTAAAATAGACTAATAATTTCGTTTACTACTGTTTGTAAGTATATAAAAAAGTTTTTATAAGGTAGCTTCGAGGTATTATCAGAGATCAAAAGCTATTTCAGTCAGCCCTAATTGCCTCTACATCTCCTCGTTCTTCTTGTGAATCTGCTTTTGTATGTTCTTCTCCTGCTGTTGTTTCTTTACCATCATCTGATTTTAGTTTCTTTTCCTCGGGCTCTTCACCTTTATCTTGTGGCTTTTCAACAAATTCTTCATCTTCAACTCCTGTTTTATCTTGTTCTTCTTCCTTGATATCTCCATTGCCGTCACCTTCTCTATATAAATAAATGGAAATACAAATTAATTATTCAGCTTACCCAGCATTACAGCTGATTACAGGAGTACTAAGAAGGTTTTAACAAAGAAATGAATATCTTTTGAAAGTACAAGTAGTAAGATGGAGTTGTATCCACGCAGGTATTTCCACTTTTGTGACATGATTCTTCCTGTATGTAATAGACCTTTTCTCACTTTTAACTGCGTTGAAACATCATCCTATTATGTAAAAGACCGTTTCCGAATTGTTCTAAATGCAAGTGGAAGAAATGCTTTGGAAATAAGGAGAGAACGGGTGAAAGGGTTAAACGCCCAAAACTCTGTCAAATCAAGATGTATGCTTCTTTCAAAATAATTAGAGTCTATCAGTTTTAAATAAGTATTAAGTTGAAACTTTTTGTTAATGATAATGGAGAGCAGGGATGTAATTTCCTATGGGGCAGTGGGTGGGGGGATATCTGCCCCTTCTACACCTCAGCTAGTCCCCCATATCCAAGTTTGCCCCCTTCCCCTAAATCGAGATTTAGCTTCTCCAAAATCTTGTCTAAACTAAGATAAGCCTACATAATTCAAACATCCACAGAAACAGGTCAGTTTTCTTTAGTATACCTTTTACCTTTTTTGTTACTATATGGCTCATTTTGGAGCTTTTGTTATCATTTTTACTTGATCTGGGAAAATCACCACCAACTTTACCCCTCCCCAGGATATTGACAAAACTACGCCACTGATTACGCCATCAGTTTAAACTAAATTAAGAGACACTGTGTACATCAAAGTTTTCAAAAGAATGTATCAGCAATATCTGAGGAGTAGCTAAGCATATTAAGTTACAACTTTCAGTTCATGTTCAGGGAGATGTTGCACTAAATCAAAAGACAGTCGGTGCATCCAGGTTGTCAAAAGGGTATATCTGCAATATTTTAGAAGCAATTTAGGGTATTCCTTGAAAATTTTAAGGAATGTTGAGGGGGGACGCTTAAATATATCGAAAGATGCTATATACATCTGTATTTTCGAAAGGGCATATGTGCAATGTCAGAGGCAACGCTATAGCGTTGAATATAGTAAAAGCCATAAGCTTTCAGTGCTTTATTATTTTTTTCCCAGAGGCACTTCGAATGGAAGGTGTATTAAACTTTGGATGGGCTTATTTGAATGGAAATTGGAATTTATAGTGCCATTTCTAAAGGTAATAAAAAACGGAGGGCAACTAGCCCCCCCCCCATACCCTCTTTCCTCCAAATGCATGCGATCAAAATTCTGCGGTAGCCATTTTGTTGAAAATACTTCAAAGATCAGAAAACAAAAACGTCGGGGTCGACATAACTCCCCAGAGCCCGAAGGCAAGTTGTAAGTTATGCCCCTTGTACATATAAGGTTTTTATGGAAGGGGCAGTTGCATTAACTTTGGAGGAGGCTCATTGGATTAAAAATTGAAAGTTCTGGTTCCCTTTTAAAGAGTCAAAAGTGATCGGAGGGTAACTAAGTCCCCCCCCCCTCCCGTGCTCTCTTTTCCCAAATTGCTTTCAATCAAAATTTTGATAGCAATTTTGTTAAAATTAGTCCAAAGATCATATAATAATACCTCCAGGGATGATAAATCCCCCAGAGCCTAGGGGCAACGATTGCGTTATACCACTGGGGCATATAAGGTTTTCATGGAAGGGCTAGTCTTATAAACTTTGGATGAGGCTCATTTGATTGGAAACTGAAAGTTTTAGTTCTTTTTTTTTAAGAGTCAAAAGCGATCAGAGGGCAACTAGTCCCTCCCCACAATGTTTTTTCTCAAATGCACATGATCAAAATTTTGAGATAGTAATTTTGTTCAGAATAGTCCAAGGACCTTATAGCAATGCCTCCACGAGTGACACAACCTCCCAGAGTCCGCGGCAAGTGTTGTAATTCAAACTCTGGGGGCATAAAAGGCTTTTCTGGAAGGGGTGGTCGTATAAACTTTATAGGAGACTCATTTGATCGGAAATGGAGAGTTCTGGTTCCTTTTCTAAGAGTCAAAGTGATTGGACAGCAACTATCCCCCCACGTCTTCTTTTCCACAAATCTGATTAAAGTTTTAAGAGATATTTTGTTCAAAACAGTCAAAAAATCATATAACAATGCTTTCAGAGTTAACACAACCCCCAGAGTCCGGGAGTAAGAATTGTAAGTTATGCTCCTGAGGTATATTAGGTCTTAGGGAAGGGGTTGTCCTATAAATTTTCAAACTCACTCGGTCAGTCATGCTCACGCTCAGGAATATATATATTTTCTTATAGACTATTTATTTTGATAGCCTAGATCCTTTATACTTCGTAAACTTTAACTTGCATTTGAATTCAAATGCAAACATTAAAAAATTTTAAATACGCGAAATCTTTAATGATAAAACTTTAAGAAATCTTTTAAGAATGATAACGTAAAAATTAACCGGCTTCAGAACCCCCACCCCAGTCCCAAAGACTTCAAAAGATAAATTTTTGGGCGAGAAGAAAATTGAAACTTTTACAGATTTTTCAAGGAGATGTTGAAAGACTTCAAAATACTCTAATTAGAACTAGTAAATAATTGAGCATTCTAATTATTAAGCCAAAGACATGAAAACTGTAGAAATATTCATTTTATAAACCAATAAAAATTTTGGCAATAGAAACAAGCAGAAAAAAACATGTTTTTTTTTAACTTAGGGAAGGGGGGGGGGTCGTATAAACTGAAGAAGTCTCATTAGATTTTAAATAAAAAGTTTTAGTTGTCTTTTAAAGGGTCAAGTGTGATTGAAAGGCCACCCGCCCCCCCCCCTCTCCCCCAGGCCCTTTTTCCAAATACTTCTTATCAAAACTTTTAGACAGCCATTTTGTTCAAAATAGCACAGATGTCAAATAGCTATGGCTCCGGGCTAGATGCACCCCCTCCCTTCCCTCGGGGAAAGGACTTTAAGTTATGCTTGCTGCTCATTGTTAACATAAAAGTTTCTCATGGAAGGTTGGTCGTATAAACCATAGAAGTGATCCCAGCCGATCGGAAATAGAAAATTGTAGTGCCATTTTTGAGAATCGAAGATAATTGGAGGGTAACCAGCCCTCTCCCCTATTTTTACGCCCTTTTTTCCCCAAACAAAATTTTAAAATATCCGTTTTGTACAAAATAGTCCAAAATTTTTACAACTATAACTTCAGTGGTTGAGAAATCTTCCAGGGCATCCGGGGCTCGGGCTGTAATTTATGCAAGTTGCTTACTGTTACTTTTTATACTCTACTGCTACTACTACTAACAACTCACCGCATCACCAATCCACCTGAGGCCAACACAGCTACACACGCTTTTCCTCCGCCCCAATCTATTCAAAGCCTCCCTTTTTACACCTGCCCACGAAGTTCCCATTTTCTTTGAATTTTCTTTATGACGTCCTCCCACCCCAGACGAGGACGACCTGCTTTCCGTTTAGCCCTAGAAGGTTGGCCGAAAAGAACAATCTTCGGCAATCTGTCATCCTTCATCCGCAAAACGTGCCCTAGCCACCTCGACTTTTCTTTCATTATAGCCCTAGAGAGTGGTATTGAACCACATTTTTCGTATAGCCTATTGTTTGACATACGGTCAGTCAATCGGGTACTCAGAACAATCCTTAAGCAATTTCTCTGGAAAACCTCTAGCAAATCTTCATCTGCTTTTCGGAGCGTCCATGCTTCAGAGCCATATTTGACCACTGTCATCACTGTAGCTTCTAATATTCTAATCTTGGTTTGCAGACTTATCTTCCTATTATTCCAAACTTTTTTTAACTGTGAAAAAACACCCTGAGCCTTGGCTATTCTACTTTTAACATCTTCACTGCTCCCACCATCACTACTAATAATACTACCAAGGTAAGTGAAGCAGCCCACCTGATCAATCTATTCATTACCCAGGGTCACCTTTTCATCTTCACTTATTCCTGGCCTTAGTGACACTTTGATAGTGTGATCTACTGATTTACAGGGCAAATTTGATTTACGGGGCAAGCTTTGATTTTAGGCTGTAAATCATGCAAGTTATTTATTGTTACTTTGATAGTGTTGCTTTGATAGTGTTACTTTGATACTAGTTCGGATGATGTTGAGAAAAAAAAAATTTGAAATGGGGGAATGTGAAAAAATTTGAAACTTTGTAATAAGAAACAACCAAAAATTAATTTAAAAAACTCAGAAAACGAAATTTCTCAAAGAAAAGAAAAAACCATATTAAACCTAAGATCAGCATAAATAAATTCCTATAATAATTCAAACTGAAAACAACCGGAAATTACTATTAAAGAATAAATGAAACCTAAAACGAACAGAAATCATAGGCAGCGTAATAGTAAAGAGCCTAAGTAAAGAGCGATGTGGGCACAATGTATTCTTTTTTGTCTTGGACCAAGGCACTTAGTATCAAAGGAGTTGTCGAAGAAACTTCGGAAAGGACTCATTCAATTATAAGTTGAAACGACTAGTGCCCTTTTTAACAGTTGAAAGTGATTGGAGGCCGACTAACCGCCCTCCCATGCCTACTAATTACCCAAACACATCCAATCAAAATTTTGAGATAGACATTTTGTTCAACGTAGTTAAAAGTTCCAGGAATTATGTCTTTGAGGATTACAACCCCTCCCCCCCACAGCCAAGGGCAAGGTTTGTAAGTTATGCCCAGTGGGCATACACGGTTTTTTTTTATAGAAAGCGCTGTCGTAGGAACTTCAAAAGGGGCTAATCTGATTGGAAATTGAGAGGACTAGCGCCCTTTTTAAAATTCAAGACTGATCGGAGGGCAAATTCAAGACTGATCGGAGGACAAATGCCCCCCCCCCCCGGCCTTCGTTTCCCCAAACACTTCCCATCAACATTTTGATACAGCCATTCTGTTCAACGTAGTTGTAAGGTCTACAAATTATGTCTTTGATGATAACAACCCCCCCCCTTCATAGCCCTCAGGACAAGAGTTCTAAGTTATGCCCTGGGGTATATAAGGTATTTTATAGAAACCGTTGTCGTAGAAACTTTAAAACGGGCTCATTTGATTGAAAATTGCGAGGACTAGTGCCATTTTTAATAGTCGAAAGCGAGGAGGGCAAATGAACCCCCCCCCCTCCATCCATCATTTACCCGAACACTTCTAATCAAAATTTGAGATAGCCATTTTGTTCAATGTAGTTGAAAGGTCTGAATATTATGTCTTTGGGGATGACAACCTCCCACAGTCCCCAGGGCAAGGGTTGTAAGTTATGCCCTGGGGGCAAATAGGGTTTTTATAAAAAGCGTGGTCATTTAATTGTGGAGAGGGCTCATTGGTTTGGTAATTAGAAGCTCTAGTGCCCTTTATAAGAGGCAAAGTTATCGAAGGGCAGATAACCCCCTCCCCACACACATACGTCGTATTGTCCCGAAATGCATCTAATACAAATTTTGAGATAGCCATTTTATTTAAAATAGTCCAAATACCTTACAAAAAGGCTTTTGGGGTTGAAACAAACCCCCAGAGCCTGGGGAAAGGGTTGTATATTATGCCCCGGGACTCATTAGATTGATAATTAGAAGCTCTAGTGCCCTTTTTAAGAGTCAAAGTGATTGGAGGACTGCTGTCCCCCCCCCCACACCCACACAAACGTCGTACTTTCCTGAAATGTATCTAATACAGATCTTGAGATAGCCATTTTATTTAAAATAGTTCAAATATCGGACAACAAGGCTATTGGGGTTGAAACAAACACCCAGAGCCTGGGGGAAAGAGTTATATGTTATGCCCTGGGGACATTTAAGGTTTTTATGGAAGGGATGGATGTACAAACTTTAAAGGAGGGTCGCTTGAGTAGAGGTGACCCTAAAGCTCCGATCACGCACCCCTGCTGCCACCTACAACTTTTTTTAACACCATATATTGACACGAGAACCACGTGGTTTATGGTTTTTGTCAGTGAGAATTTGAAAAACAGGAATTTTGTCACATTTATGTATGTTTTCTTGGATGGTTATGTGTGTGGGTCGATTTATTTGATGTTTTTCATGGATGTTTAATGGTTTTTGTCAGTGAGAATTTGAAAAACAGGAACATTGTCACATTTATGGATGTCAACAGCAATTCATGTCTGTTTAATGGTTTTTCTCACTGAGAATGAAAAAACAGGAATTTGCCAAATGTTATGACTTTCCCGGAAACAGTTAGATCACGTGTTTCCTTCTCAGCCAATCAGCGAGTCGGTTACATCCCCCTTCTCAGCCAATCAGAGGGCTTTGTTTACATAACAATTCACCCTTGAGATTTCATATATAACGGGCATGCAATGGGATTCAATTATCAGAAAGTATTGTGACACAATAGAAGCAACAATGAATGTTATTGATGAACTTGAAGTCTTGGCAGCCACAATTAGCAATGTAAGTTCTGTTTTCATTTTTATTTTCAAAATAAAATTGTTTTCCGTGGTCACCCTCTACTATATTCGGGTAAACCCCCCCCCTATACAAACGTCCCTATATGATGTTTATACTCGATAAAAAGTGTAAAATACGCTCTTTTTTCGTTATGTAAACCCCATCCTTCCTTCCCCACTCTGTTTACGACCATAATTCTGTTTTCGATAAATTCCGTATCTTATCTAAAAGCAACTGTCAACTTTCTGTCATTCCCTTAAT
>JAQQPU010016457.1:0-19868 GCA_029168905.1 Artemia sp. Kazakhstan ARC1039
CATGAGTTTCTTGGATATTTCAGTTATTGCACTTCCGCCTGCAATATTTTTATTTAATACAATGTTTCTTTTCTTACGATGTAGGAGCACCATATCAGAGGTTATGATTGTGAACGATGTGAAGTTTGGATCCGCAATGATTCGAGCACAATCTTTGGGGTTGGTCACAATGTCACATCGACTTCTGTGTCGTACGCTCTCGCACATTTTACCGAAAGCTGAGTTTAAAACGAGTTTATAGACTTCTTTTTCAACTTTCGTTTTCGCTTGTGAACGCTTACTGACAAAGGTGTCAATAAACGTTTTCATGTAAGGCTTTTGATCAAATTGGAGGGCTCTATGAATCTTTGTGACCTTGAAACCATTGGAAACCATCCATTTCAATAGCACGTGATGAACAACGATATTCTGTTTCGGGTTGAGGTTGGCAATTAGTTTTTGTTTTGAAGGTACCCAGTGCATACTCCCGTCCTCTACTAAAGATAAATTGTAGGGGCTCAGAGAGTCCCTACCCACCGGTCTATTTATGCACGGAAAAACAAAGTCTTTTACCGATTCATGGATTTCCATGGGTATTTCACCGTCAATTTCAAAAAACCATCCCTGTGCCCCATTCTCCTCAACACTGGCAATGTCGGGGAAATTCGAAGCACACGGATTGTCAAGCCATTTATAATTGCCACACGACAACCAGTAGTGAGACATTGCCGATGGGTAAAGAGAATTAATATCCAAAAAAACTGCGTCCGACTTTTCATCGGTGTACTGTCCACTCGGATCAGTTTTCATGATACGATCCCCGTGAAAAAAACACCCACCCCTCATTGATCTCTCTACAAACAGATGCTGATCCACATCGGCGATCAGACCTATTTCTTCTTTGCTGATTTTAAGTATCAAGTCCATCACCAAATGAGGAGTGGAAAAATAATAACCTAAATCCAACCCAAATTCCCCATAGATTTTATCTGTATTTTTGCACACAATGTCCAGAAGAGTGAGTACGTCACTGGCCAAGTATAGTTTACAATAATCCCACCCATTTTTACATCCTTTGCCCAAACCCTCTGAGCAAATTCGTAGTCGCTAGTGGTGCACTCAGTCTCAGTAAGAGAATTGTAAAAAGCTTCAATGGGCAGTAGTGACACCTCATCTAGCCTCGAGCCAGAGTTGTAATAATCATATATATGCCCTTACACGTTAATAAATCATACATTTCATCATCGGGGAAGCGCTGTTTGAGGAGGGGGAAGCTATCAAAATTGTCACTTTTCTGTACCTGAATCAATTGACTTAAAGATTTGGGGAAGAAGCTGAAAGAGTCTAAAAAACAGATTTTATTCAGGCACGTGTTACCCTTGTCAACTGTTTTCCATGAATTCTAGCAGCAGTAGCTTCTCCGATGATTTGGGTATGATATTATATGAAAAAGAACCATCTATCCATGCGTCATCTACAACTCCACCCTTGGAAATGCGGGCCAACGCCGGTAGAACAAACTTTAAGTCATAATTGAAATTGTGTATAAAAACAGGTACGAAATATTGTTGTCTAACGTTTAAATTGCATGACTGGTGTGCTATCCCTCTAAAGTTACTCCCTCCCGATGTAATTTCCTGCCACAAATGATCATAGTCGATCACCTTCCTCCTCCCCCATTCCCAACACCATCATCAAATTCTCCCTTGCAAACCCAACACATTTTACGATTTTTAATGGCCACTATGTTATCTGGTGATAGGAGCATAGGATAGTTTGTATAACGAAGGCGCAAAATTGCACCGTTCGCTGTTTTGATTAGACTGACCAATGCCGAGCGCATGATGTCTTCACCGTCACCCAACATCTCAACTACATCCAGCACTTGCATGGTACTATTGGAATCTCGTTGCGCGGCAGCGTAAGAGAACCCTATGGCTTCATGTGTTTTAACACGATTTGAATTTGACGGATCGCACACGTCTGTCAGTTTAGCTTCGCAGTCCAAAGTGATCTTATTGCTCTGCAGGAGCGTGTTTTGAAAATTTTTAAAACGTAAGATCGCTCTATCTCCGCTTACCGTCTCCATAGCCTGGTATCCATGACGTTTACAGTGTTTCATGTGATGCTTTAACTTTAAATCAGAGCGAAATCTTGAGAGATATGTTGGACAGTAATAACACACATTCCCCTTTTTACCCTCCCCCAAAACCCTACTAATATCCGTAATTGGATTGAAATGACCAATTGAATCGGAGTCTGTGGGTGGGGTGTATAGAAGCCACACCCAATGTTCTACTGATTCAATTGAAGGAGCTCGCACTGGAAATAATACACCCTTCTTATCGGAACGCTGACCCTCTTCAAATTCTGTTTCATACTGTAACACCGTGACACCAATCTTTAAATGTGCATTAGCCCGCTCAAAAATATCTATTCCTTTTAGTGTCACGGGAAATCGACCATTTAAACAATTAAAATCTACTTTTGGGAACTTTGAACCCTCCCTACCATTACCTGCCCCTTTTTCCAACTTTTTCTTAGATGTGTCATCGCGCAGAGGTCTGTATGCTGCAATTAAAATGTATACTTGAAACACTGCAGCCTCGTATCGAAACAGATTCGTTGTATCCCCCTACACCCCTCTAAATCTGAATGATATTTTAAAACTATAGCCCTCTCCCCACCACCTCTTACAATAAAATCCTTTTTAAACCTACATATATTAACATTTAAACTTTCAATAAATAAAACCACAGATCCACTATCCCCCTCGTTATAATTTTCCCACTTACTTTGAATACTATTAGCCCAATTTCGAAAAACCTCCCCATAATTTGATAAATGGGGGAGAATTGCCAACATCTCTGTGTGCAAGTATTTCGAATACATCTCAGCCGCATTTTCATTTAAAAAAAATATTTTTAGTGCTATTGATGCTTTTAAACTGACCCCCACTCCCCACACCCCGATTTGTTGTTCAAGAATGGCTCGAATCTTATCAGTATATGAATGTGTAATGGCCGAGGGATCTGTTATTATATCCCCCGACACTAGACAGTTGAAGGGGTCACCGAATTTGGCGCTGTAGACCATTGTGTGGTCCAAGGCAGAGTTGGACAGAAAAAAATATGGAAGAGGGGATACTGGTGTTGTTGTTGTTATTGTTGTTGTATTACTACTAGTACTAGCTATATCATTAAGTGGAATGGTAGAGGGTGACAGGAAATTGTCAATAACACCACCACTCCCAGTCTGTTCAATAACATTGGTTGGAGATGGCATGAGGTCTCATAGTACATATTCCAAGGTGTTTGGGGACAATTGATTGAGCCAGCCTGTATTGTCCTGTGCTGGAATTTCGTTATGAGGACCCGTTTCAGATGCACTAGTAACATCTCCTAAATGCTCACGCATAAAAATATCTGCCCACCCCGGATCCTCAAGCATGTCAATATCACAGGTTAAGTCGTCTAGGCTAGCCATTTCCCCAAAAACATCATTAAGGAAACCCCTATGCCATTCCATATTCTCTAGAACTAATGTAGGTTCATCACTGAACTCCGTTGGTGGTGAAAGAATTGGTCCTGTAAATTCAGTTGTTTCATCACTCAATGGTGGTGGTGCTATATCATTAATCTGTAGAAAAAGGTTTTATTTTTTATATGAAATAACCATTATTTTTATAAAGTTAATAGACTATGTCAATTTTTCATAGTCATTGTCCAACCACCTGAACAATTAAAAGAAGAAAAAAAAGTTACATTGGCATATGTCTTTCATAATGACAACTGAACATGTTAAAAATATATATTGTTTTAGTCAGGAAAATGAAGTCTTATTGTTAGAGGATAAGTTAGACCAAGAGAATGATATATGAAACTAATGGTTTTATTCCAAAGATTTTCAGAATAAAAATGCAAAATAGGGATCCAACTCTAGTGCTTGACCCTCTTGAATATAATTCTCAATAAAATCCGACCATCCGATGCAGTATGTTCTATGAACCCTTGCTCTTCAGCTTCGGTTAACGGGCATGAATCCCATACATTGGTTGCTGGTGTTGGTGTAACTTTCTCAACAATCCGAATTTTCCTATGTCCTTTGGCAACGGATTTGTTTGAAGTGCTGGACGTAGTTAACCTGGACTAAATAAATCATTGTAAGAGAAGAACTTTTTTTTCTCCTTCCATATCAACAATTAAAGTGCAATTAAAATGCTGGATGGTCCTTTTTAGAGCCCCGGGGAGGACCTTTGGGAACCGGGAGCTTCCTTTGGGGTAGGAGAATCGAAGCCCTTTCGAGTTTGGGTATCGGACTTCACAACACTGTTCAAATAGAACTTGTGTATTATAACGACCCTAGAGTTTCAGCCTCAAATTCTTTTCGAAAACATCTTTTAAAATGCCTCTAACTGTTTCGTCGAAATAATTGCTTGAAATGTACAAAAATAATATTTTTCGGCATCACTGCGATGACATATTTGGAAATTATTAAAAACTTTTTCCTGTGTTAATATCTTATCTAAGATAACCATCCTGTTATTTGAAACCCCACTTTGTAACGAGCGATTAAAATTCAAATTTATACCTGTCGGATTAAAATTCAAGCATCCTGATGGGACAATTGATAAAAACCGGATACGCACAAAGCTTAGTGCAAAAGATAACCCAGTTTAAGAACGATTGTTCAATCGTCAACTGTGAAATAGTGAATTGTTTTTATATAGTTAGTTTGTTTAAAGAAATAATGGATTTTTTGCATTAGAAAACATCTTGCTTAAAAGAGAAGTTACAGGTAAGGTTTTATAGAAATGTATAAGAAGCTATTTGCTACTTCAGTGTTATAACCATTCTTTTATATACTGCTAATTTGGTTAATGAAAGAAAATGAAATAGCATTATTATAGAATAATTTAGAAACAAGTTTAAGTTTTACTCATCAAAAGTTATGCGCTTGAGAAAATTTGCCTTATTTTTGAAAATACGGAAAGAAAAAAAAATATTTATACTTACAAATTCTGACTGCGCTTGTACACCTGAAGTCCCTGGTAAAGCATGAAGAGGAGTGTCCCCCCCATCTTGATCGGATGAGATTGAAGCATTATATGAAAGCGTCCGTTCTCTCTTGAATTTCCTGCCAGCTTGCATAAAGGTTTGCGCAGAGCTGGCACTTGGCTTGATTACTCCTGGCTGTTCCATCGAACCTGTATTGGAACTGGCATATCTGATGACTGATGATCTTGCAGCTTGCATTGATGTGATATCATCCCATCTTGGTCTCTTGTCGGAGGGAGGGTAATTGCCTGAATCCGCTTCCTTAAAAAAGAAGGCAAAATTTAGCATGAAAAAAAACAATTCCCTTTAACAGAAGAAAAAATGTTTATTCTGGTGCTTGTAGCACTCTATGGCTTAGCACTTTAGAAATATTTAAAAAGAAAAGCTTTTGGTAAAATTCTACTTTAGCTACTTTTGACTATCTTGGAAAGGGGTTAGGTTAAGAAAATGAAACTTTCAGGGATGGGTCTACAGGCTAAAGTTTGTCCTGGGAAGATATTTTGAAGTATCAACCTCCACTCCTTCTCCCTCTAGAGGGTCCTGACCCTTGATGACCTTTAAAAATATGTGAGTTATAGAAATGAAACCTTGCAAAATAGATCTTCTGCTTAAATGAAGATCTTCTGCTTAAAATATTTTTAGTGCTATTGATGCTTTTAAACTGACCCCCACTCCCCACACCCCCATTTGTTGTTCAAGAATGGCTCGAATCTTATCAGTATATGAATGTGTAATGGCCGAGGGATCTGTTATTATATCCCCCGACACTAGAGAGTTGAATGGGTCACCGAATTTGGCGCTGTAGACCATTGTGTGGTCCAAGGCAGAGTTGGACAGAAAAAAATCTGGAAGAGGGGATACTGGTGTTGTTGTTGTTGTTGTTGTATTACTACTAGTACTAGCTATATCATTAAGTGGAATGGTGGAGGGTGACAGGGAATTGTCAATAACACCACCACTCCCAGTCTGTTCAATAACATTGGTTGGAGATGGCATGAGGTCTCCTAGTACATATTCCAAGGTGTTTGGGGACAATTGATTGAGCCAGCCTGTATTGTCCTGTGCTGGAATTTCGTTATGAGGACCCGGTTCAGATGCACTAGTAACATCTCCTAAATGCTCACGCATAAAACTATCTGCCCACCCCGGATCCTCAAGCATGTCAATATCACAGGTTAAGTCGTCTAGGCTAGCCATTTCCCCAAAAACATCATTAAGGAAACCCCTATGCCATTCAATATTCTCTAGAACTAATGTAGGTTCATCACTGAACTCCGTTGGTGGTGAAAGAATTGGTCCTGTAAATTCAGTTGTTTCATCACTCAATGGTGGTGGTGCTATATCATTAATCTGTAGAAAAAAGATTTTATTTTTTATGTGAAATAACCATTATTTTTATAAAGTTAATAAACTATGTCAATTTTTCATAGTCATTGTCCAACCACCTGAACAATTAAAAGAAGAAAAAAAAAGTTACATTGGCATATGTCTTTCATAATGACAATGGTTTGCGCAAAATAGATCTTCTGCTTAAATGAAGCACAACAAAATTGTTTTTAGCTTCACAACTTTGCTCAATCCCAATTTATAAGGTCTTAAAGATATGCAAATACATTCCCTAAATTTTGGAAATAAACTATTTATATGTCTTAAAATTCTACTCAGATAACTGAAATTGCATTTTCAGAGCTAAAGCCAGAGAAAAAGAAACTGATAACTGAAAATTAAGGTAAAATGTTGTTTTGTCAAAAATTCAATGGGTATAGACCTGTCATGTAGGCAAACTTCATGACCTTCTAGAGGGAGAAGAGGTGGAGGTAGGTACTTCAAAATACCTTCCCGCGACACACTTTAGCCTGTAGACCCATCCCTGAAAGTCTCATTTTCCTAACCTAACCCCTTCCCAAGATAGCTAAAAGTAGCTAAAGTAGAATTTTACCAAGCTTTTAAAGTAAAATTTGGAAAATTTGAGTTTGGAGGGAAGGGGGATTTCAAAAACATCTCCCCCATAAAATAATTTGTCCTATAAAGTCAATTCTGATGTTTGTAGTGCTATAACT
Source organism: Artemia sp. Kazakhstan ARC1039 (assembly GCA_029168905.1). Lineage (NCBI taxonomy): Eukaryota > Metazoa > Arthropoda > Branchiopoda > Anostraca > Artemiidae > Artemia > Artemia sp. Kazakhstan ARC1039. Next base: position 7,097 of record JAQQPU010016457.1, read on the forward strand.
ATTAGCACTTTAGAAATATTTAAAAAGAAAAGCTTTTAAAGTAAAATTTTGGAAAATTTTGAGTTTGGAGGGAAGAGGGATTTCAAAAACATCCCCTTTTTACAAATCAATATTTTTCTGCTCAAATATTCCTTCGCGTACATACACTCATCATACTGAACAGCCTTGGGGTCCTAGTATGCTACCTAGGCTGGAATATACTTTAAACAATTAATAGCTTAATAAATACATCTTTCATAATTTCACTTTGAAGAATGAAGATCACAGAGACAGGTTTCAATTCATGACAATGAGCCAAGATATTACCTACTAAGCTTTGGAAAGTACTAAGAATTTTCTCCTAAAATAACATACCCCAAAATTACCGATGAATAAATTGTAGGTCCCACCTATATTCCCTCGTTAAGTTTAGATCTGAGGTCCAGCGGCTTAACTCACCTTTAATTTGACCCTAAAAAGAATAACGATTTTTTTTTTGGAAATAAAGAATGAAAGTGTACTCACATTGAAAATTGACGAATCCATTGTTTTCATAGTTAATAATATATAGTATACTATAATCAATGTGTTAAAACATAATGAAAATTGAATTGTAGTGTATGAACATTTTATACGGTTTTTCAAGGACAAATAAAAAAACGGATGTTGAGTTACATAATTTCGTGTGTGCTCCCAAAACATCTCTGACTACTTTTTATCACACCGGTTTTTTAATTATATTGTTACGATCAAACTCTCAAAACATGCTTGACTACATTATACGTTGCCAAGTTTAAAAAACCTCAACCTTAGTTTCACTTTTGACCATGGGTTTTTCTTGCGCAATTCAATGTATTTTTTCATATATTTTTGAAACTGTACTGTACTGTGCAATTCCTTGTGCAATCAAAACTGTAGTGTATATTCTTGTGCTCGTCAATGTGCTCGTCAAATCTTATATACTCTTAATACTGAGGACCAACTGTGTTTCTTTTAATTGTTCAGGTGGTGGGAAAAAAATTTCTCTTTCTTCCAATGATTTATCCAGTCTACATTCTTGATTTTCAAAAGTATGGTAAGTATTTATGACCTTATCCATGTCAAAATCCAAAACCCAATCATCATCAATATCATTTTCGATTTGTTTGGATCGTTACACCTCGGCTTATCTTTCGTCATTATGAAATACATATCGCCAAACCTTTGTTTTTTTTAACAAAGGAATGGGGCACACGGCCAGCTTCTATATATAGATTCTCACTTTCGCTTGTCTTCTAAACGCAGACAATTTGTGCCTTTTCTTGATGTCATAACATTCAAAATGACCTTAAATTAGAATTGGTGCCTTTGTAAAATTAATTTTTTATTGCAAATTTAGTTTTTGTCTCGGCATCGCCGAACCTTTGTTTCTTTTAATTGTACAGGTGGTGGGACAAAAACTTCTTATTCTTCCGACGATTTATCTAGACCAGGCTTTTGATTAAACAAGGCATGGAAGACATTAACGACCAGCTTTGTTTCTTTTAATTGTTCAGGTGGTGGGTCAAAAACTTCTTCTTTTGCCTTTGCTTGTCTTTTGTAATTACGAAAGACATATCGCCAAGGCTTTTTTTTAATTGTTCAGGCTGTGGGAAAAAAAATTCTTTTTCTTCAAACGATTTATCTAGTCCAGGTTTTAGATTTTACAAGATATTGAAGGCATTAACGACCCTCTTTGTTTCTTTTAAATGTTCAGGTGGTGGGAAAAAACTTCTTCTTTTGCCTTTGCTGCTCTTTTGTTATTATGAAAGATATATCGCTGAGCCTTTGTTTCTTTTAATTGTTAAAGTGGTGGAACAAAAACTTCTTTTTCTTCAAACGATTTATCTAGTCCAGGTTTTTGATTTTACAAGGTATGGAAGGCATTAACGACCAACTTTATTTCTTTTAATTGGTCAGGTCTTGGGCCAAAAACTTCTTCTTGCCTTTGCTTGTCTTTTGTCATTACGAAAGACATATCACCAAATCATTGTTTCTTTTAATTGTTCCGGCTGTGGGACAAAAACTTCTTTTCTTTAAACGATTTATCTAGTCTTGGTTTTTGATTTTACAAGATATGGAAGGCATTAACGACCATCTTTGTTTCTTTTAAATGTTCAGGTGGTGGAACAAAAGCTTCTTCTTTTGCCTTTGCTTGTCTTTTGTCATTATGAAAGACATATCGCCGAACCTTTGTTTCTTTTAATTGTTCAGGCTGTGGGACAAAAATTTATTTTTCTTAAACGATTTATCTAGTCAGGGTTTCTGATTTTACAAGATATTTAAGGCATTAACGACCATCTTTGTTTCTTTTAAATGTTCAGGGGGTGGGACAAAGCTTCTTCTTTTGCCTTTGCTATGAAAGACATATCGCTGAACTTGTGTTTCTTTTAATTGCTCAAGTGGTGGAACAAAAACTTCTTTTTCTTCCAACGATTTATCTAGTCCAGGTTTTTGATTTTACAAGGTATGAAAGGCATTAACGACCAACTTTTTTTCTTTTAATTGTTCAGGCTGTGGGACAAAAACCTCTTTTTCTTCAAACGATTAATCTAGTCCAGGTTTTTGATTTTACAAGATATGGAAGGCATTAACAACCATCTTTGTTTCTTTTAAATGTTCAGGTGGTGGCACAAAAACTTATTCTTTTCCCTTTGCTTGTCTTTTATCAGTCTGAAAGACATATCGCCAAACATTTGTTTCTTTTAGTTGTTCAGTTGGTGTGACAAAAACTTCTTTTACTTCCAACGATTTATCTAGTCCAAATTTTTGATTTTCCAAGGTATGAAAGGCTTTAACGACCATTTTTGTTTCTTTTAAATTTTCAGGTGGTGGAACAAAACTTCTTCTTTTGCCTTTGCTTGTCTTTTCTCATTATGAAAGAGATATCTCAGAACCTGTTTCTTTTAATTGTTCAGGCTATGGGACAAAAACTTCTTTCTCTTCCAAGACTTCAAATTTATTCGGCTTTAAAGCAAGATTCTAAGTCTGAGGATTTTACTTCAGCCCTTTCTGAACATATTTTCAATTTTCCAGACCATTTTATTTTGTTCGATAATGTCTCTTTGATCATTGAACGCTAATAAGCGGAATCCAAGAGGGTCAAAGAGGCTAGCTTCCGCCTTTGCTTTGAATAGAATTAGAGAATTAAACAATATGTAGTTTTATTTTATTTCGTATATAAACTATTGTTTTAAGTTGTTTTAGTTTAATTTTACTTCTGATGACGGTCCCTGCATATGTGACCAAAATATCTGGTATTTTTATGAATTCCTATCACTGTTTGTGAAACGCTGTCTAATAAAAGGATTTTATTCCTATTTAAACTTTTATTTATCGTAATGGAAAGGCAGTGTGGTCTCCGAAATTATCTACCCAACTATAAAGTTCCTACTTTCTTTAAATATTTGATAAAAATATGTTAAGATGTATCATCAAGACCTTATAATGGGATAGGGTCCTTGCCAAAGCAATGGGCGGTCACTACATAAAATCCTCCTAATTTAACTATATAATGGATAAAAAAAATATAATAAAAGGACCATTTTAGACCCTGTTCCAAAATGGCTACCCTTCCTGTAGCCCAAATCAATGGTGAAGCCCTCGCTAGCACAGCTAGAAGCAGAGTATTAAGGGATTAATGGACACAGACAAAAGGTCATGTTGACGCTTGGTTTCAATACAAAAAGCTCACCTCATTTCTCAGTGTTTTTACGATTAGTATTAAACTATCCAAGGATTTATAGAAATTTGCACATTTTCTTTAGCTTTTAACCTAGTTTCCCATTCTCCCAAAAGCTTTGCACGTGTCCGTTGTGGACGAATGAGGTATTGCAAATTATGTGCTGCGCATTCAACTCGTCTAAAAGAATTTTTTGCCCTGAAGTGACAGGATTTCCCTTGAAGGCTAAGTTGCCAACCTTTTCTTTTTTTTCTATATATTTTTTTTTTAACTTACGAAGGACGGAGTCAAAGAAACAGACAGTCATCACTTTACATGTTTAGACTGTGTTTTCGCCAGTATTTGAAATTCTGTCAATCGTCTTCCTGAATATCTTCTCAATAGGATTACACGGAAATATGCGACTTCAAAATAGACAAAAGGATTCAACTAACTATCTGATGAAAAGAAAGAAAAGTTTTTAGAGTTATTAGTTTTCGAGGTACTTTCCCGCTATATGGGCCTCTAGGGTTAACTGCTATTAGAGTAGGCAATGATAAAAACGCTGTATCATCGCTGTTAATTAACGCTGTTATGATTAACGTTGTTAATCGCTGCAGAGTAGGCAATGATATCGTGGTTTTCATTGCGTATATGATATTAAACTGTGGTTTTTGGGGTTTATAGGGGGGAAGGTACCTAGGTTAGGCTATGTTACGTATTTATCCCCCCCTCCAGCCACCCCCCTAATGTGCAAATATGTAGCCCAAATGTGTTTCTAAACTATTATATATTAATCCTATTTTATTTTACTTCATTAGCATTAACCAAACTCTACTTTTTAGAAAGACCCATATAATGGGAAAGTACCGTTTTGGAATTTAAAGATTGAGGTATAACTGTGAGTAGAGCAGTTGGGATTTTAAAAAAAAGAAAAAGAGATTTTCTTCGTTCTGAACGAGTAGTAAAATATTATATTTTACCGTTACAGAATTTTCAGTGAAATTTCTCAAGAAGAAGAAAATATAATGATAATATCTTTGAATTAATATTCACATATTAACTCTTATATTCGGTAAATATATATTAAAAAGTTAGTTTTTTAACTTTTGCCTTGATTTTACGATCCTTTGTCTGAAACCCGTTTTCATCGTTGTCCAAATCCGGTCACGTTTTTTTACCAGTAGCTCCATTAAAACCAATTTTAGCCGTAGTATGAAGTGGTTATACTCGTTTCGGGATAGCGGTCGCATGCGAGTTGTGATAATTACATACAAGGAAATTTATGGGCGAATGCCTACTCTTTACCTTGGGTATTTTTACAGATTTCAGTATTGACTCTCGGTCTTGACTTCAGTTAACCGAACTGAAGTTTTTTCATACAGGACGACAGTGTAAGAGAGAAATCTCTCCTTAGTCTCCTTACAGATTTTCTCTAGGGATGTTTAATGGGCTCAGTTCTGTCACCAGTTTCCTCGACGCCAGTTGACGCCAGTTGACGCCATAGCGAGCATAATTGAATATGGGGTATAAAAAAAATGGCTTGAGGCTCTGAAAAGCGAGAAATTAGCAATTAACTAAGCTCAAACCGACTGCGCATAATGGCTGATGCACATCAAATCTTGTATTCTACGTACTTAGAACATTCGTCATGCTAGCTCCGTTCTCAGGGTTTTCACCTGGTGAAAAAAATCACTAGATTCTAGTGATTTTTCGGTTTATTTAATAATTTTCTTCAACAATCTAGCGATCTATGTGCAAATTTAGCGATTCTATTGCTTAGGCAATTTAACGTTGGCATTTTTTTACATGACCGCGCTGCATTTTCTATGACGAAATCAATAAGAGATCCAAATAGGGATAGGTCCTTTTATTAGACAGTGAAACAAAAATATAAACGAAGACTCTAAATATTTCGATGACACAGTCGGTCATCATCATCAGTAGAGTTACTAAGATATCAAAATCAAAACCAATTGCATTTATACTAAACAAAATAATCACTTCAGGGTCAAAGCAAGTTACCGATCCATTGACTGAAAAAATTCACTAACTGTTCTTGCGTTTTGTAATACTGCGTTGAATGAAGGTGGTAAAATTTCTTCAAAATTGTAGGTAAATCAGGTTACTGGTCAATTGACTTAGGAAGTTCACTAACTGTTCTTGAATTCTGTAATACTGCGGTGAACATTATTTTAATTAAAATGGAATAATGCTGAATTTATAGGTGCTAAATTTATCTACTTATTCTTCTAATAGCAAATGAAATGTTGATGATCCAAAAGTTGGTCTGTCATCCCAATATATACGACGTTGGTATTTTTTTACATGACCACACTGCCATTTCTAAGACGAAATCATAGAAATTATTTTGTTTAGTTAGATATCGATCATGCTGAATACGAAAATCGAAGTTATATAGTCGGTAAGGGGGTGTATCATACCCATTTCTTCAAATTCTCTGAAAATCTATCTCGACTGAGAGAAATTCCCTTAAATCACTAAAATATTCCAAACATCTCCAAAATTACCGACTATAGCTCAATTCAAAGGAAATTCAAAGAATATGAATATTTTTTTTTCAAAATTGTTTAATCTTTTGCCATTCAGGTTTAATGACCTAAAAATCGACGAAAAATATAAAAAAATTTATAGCGTTTTGGGAATAGTCTTGATCGCACAAGGTGTTTTTTATTTATGAATTTTGTAGGAAATTTATCGTTCTACGAAATGAGTGATCTAGAAATGTTCTAACCCTTTCAGTTTTTTAATTATTAGCGAAGAAGCAGAGTGACCCAGTTTTAAGCTCGGATAAGCATAGGCATCTATACAACTGGAATGCGCCTGTCACTGTCGCAACTGGAATGCGCCTGTCGTGGTAGATCTCCGTGATTTAGCTGAATAGAAATACTCCATTGAATTAATATAATCTATGGAGGAGCATGCTGGTACTACTTGAGCAGAGCCTTATGCAAGAGATATAATTACTGACGACAAGTTTTACATGTGAAAATCTTGAAAAATTTGTCACTCACAGCAAAGTGCAAAAAATATTGATTGGCCTGTGCCTCTTCACTATAAAATCTTACTCTTTTACCACTTTTCATTGAATTTACAGGATTATTAGCCGCATTTTCAATTGCTAATGATTTTGGCTAACGAAGCAGAAAAAATAAGTAGAAAGTAAGTAGATACCTCCAAAAATAAGTAGAAAGCAAGTAGGCAAGTAGATTTAATATTTGGAAGTAGAATAGTCCAAAAATAAGCACTCTGCTACCAAAATAAGTAGAAGTGAAGACACTGCGCTAAGCCTTCTGTGTTCTATCTGTCTGAAGCCAAGAGGCTGCAAAGCGTTGCACCATACCACTCAATCACATGCTTTCTGTAAACACGCACGAATTGTAGGCCGCAGAGGCCAAAACAGCTACATTTATTGTAGAAATTGACTTGCCTTTAACTGTTGTGTATAGAATTGTGTCAATGATCAAAAACCTTCCTGCCAAGTCTGTCCTTGAAAAGGTGTCACTTGGGAAACAAAAAGTCACCTGATTCGCCAAGGATTAGGTCCTTATTGCAATGAGCAGCTTATCGAAATTTTGAAGAAAAGCCACTTTTCAGTGATAATAGATGAAACCACAGATGTTGGTATACAGAAACAGCTTGCCGTGGCAGTTGTGCGGTGCGGGGAAGTCTTGATATCCAGGTTGACCTCTTAGATCTCATAGTGTTCTGATGGAAGATCTGAGATGCTTTTTGGTTAAATGGTGAACTCTTTGACCAAAAGACAAATACCACTAGAAAACTGGATAGGTTTTTGTGCTGACACCTGCAATGCTGTGTTCGGCTCAGACAACTCTGTTGTTAGCGGGATTACAGCTCAGTATCCATTGGTCTCCTGTGTAAAGTTTAGTAGCCACATGATTCATCTTGTAGCCTCTTACGCTTGCAAGCAGCTACCCTAGCAGCTAGGGGATCTTTGCAGAACCATTTACGCTCATTTTAGTGTCAATGCTAAACGCTGGTCTGACCTGGAGCAGATTAAAACTTACTTTCACGCAGACAGACATGCGGAGCATCTTAGCACCTAGCCAAGCCAGATGACTGTCCCTAAAGATTGGTCTAGATAGGATCTTGGAATAGTGGTATGCTCTAGCGTTGTATTTTAAGCTAGTATCTCTAGAACAACCGACACATGCTAATGACCGCGACCTTCAAGTTTTGAAAAACCCCTTACTCCAGATCCAAATGGAATTTCAAAGTTATGTGCTTGAACTCTTTTGCAACTTCAACTTACTTTTTCAGAGTGAAAAACCGCTTTTCCAAAAGATCAAACCAGAGGTTGAGATTGTTTCAAAACACTGGCGAAGAACTCTATGAAACCCAGTTACATCCGCAAGGCGGGAACGGTCGCCCTTGAATTGGATCCTCTGCTAGAAAACGAATATTTACCCCTGTGCGAAACACACCTTGGTGTTGCAGCTCATTAAAGTCTCTAGACTTTGTAATCAAACGATCTTACAAGCTTCACAGTCGTCGATACTACTGATATACGAAGCGGCTCGGAAGTTCTATGTTGAAGCCATACTTCAGATAAAAAGGCGATTTATTTTTTAATCAGAAATGTTTTTGCCAGCCAAACTCGTAGATCCGGAAAAGGCCATGGACTCGTCAGCCACTCAGCTCTTGATGCGCTTGCTGAAAAAAAAAATAAAATATGTCAGGTTGGAACGCCAAGAAAATTGTTGAGGAATGGAGGGTGATGCAGGTAACCATGACCAACAAAGGTCACATTATTGACTTTTGGACGAATGTGGCAGTGATTAGAACGCCAACTGGGGGAAGAAAAGCCACTTGTCAGTGAAAAGCAGCAGTTGTGAAGTGTGGGGAAAGGCTTGATATCCAGGTTGACTTCCAAGATCTCAGAGTTTTCTGATGGAAGATCTGAGGCGCTGAGAAATGTTTTTGCTAGCAGAACTTGTTGATCCTGAAGGCCATGGTCTCGTCAGCCTACTCAGCTCTTGATGCGCTTGCTGAAAATATAAAAGATGCCCGGTTGGAACGCCAAGCAAACTGTTGAGGAAAGGAGGGTGAAGCAAGTAACCATAACCGACAAAGGTAACATAATTGACTTTTGGACGAGTGTGGCGGCGGTTAGAACGCCAGCTGGGCCACCTCAGTTTGGGAATGTTCTATCGGTGGTTAATTATTTACTCAGTTTGCCTTTTTCTAACAGTGTTGTAGAGAGATTTTTCAGCGTTGTGAAGGACGTGAAAACAGAAAAGCGCAATAAGCTGAAAACTGCTACGCTAAGAGCCATTTTACAGTCAAAAATCGGCAAGAGACGTGCCGAAAAGAACTGGAGTTCGTTGTGCTTGGATAGACAGCTTCTTGATAAAATGAAAAATATGAAATCAAACGCTACAGTTGACGAATGTGATTGAATAAATTAGTCTCAGACTTCAGTCGACAGGTAAAGTAAACTCAAATGGAAAACTCAATTCGGAATTGGCTCCAGAAAATGCGAGTCACGAAGAGGAGTCCTCGTCATCCTATCGTCCATTGCTGTACAGTGAAAAATCTTGGGAGTTGTGACATATGGCAATTAGTGTGAGACTTCATCTTGGTTGATTTACTTTATCTATGGTGCAGTCTTGACGTGCTGGTGTGTCTGAGCCGGTTTCCTCGAAGTCTCTTGTTTTTTTATTTTTTTCCACTGGTCCTCTAATATTTGATATGTTTTATTTATGTGACAATTTTTTGGTCTTTTTTGTATGAAGTACTGAGAGGTAAAAGGTTTGCAAACACAACTTTTGAGGTAGTTCGAGGTTGTTGCGATTTGCAGATTTTCATTATACGTACGAAAGGAACCTTACCAAAGGTGAGTTTGACGATCTACTTAGTCAAAGACTGTAATCCAACTGTAATAAAACTTCAAAATCTTATTTCCCATTATTCAAGGGAATCCGCTTCCGTTGAAATTAGTAGAAAATAAGATTTCGTTCTTCCTCACAGTTCAATTAAAAAATCAAAGGAACAAGAATCTTTAAAACTACCTTAAATTGTAGCTAAACTGCAGAAATGGAACAATAAAAATTAGATTTAGCTATAAAAACTACGTCCGAAAAGAGAGACCAATTCTGCTGACGGTAGCCTACTTCTTTTTTTCAAGACTGACACGTGTACTTTAGATCTTATTCCTTTTTCTGACTTTCAGCATCATTTATGTGTTAAAATATGAACAGAAATTGCATTTGCTCTGGAAAATCAACATAGCTATACAGGGTTCTAGCTATTTCGCGCCACGAAAAATTTCAGAACTTTTCGGTTTTGCTGTAAAAAATTTACAGGATTTTTGGCCGGCGGGGCAGGATTTGACAATTTTCAAAGTTGAAACACTGGAGCGCCTGCATAAAGTACAGTGGACTAGTTTACGAGCAGCTTGTGAAATAGCCAGGCTTGTAAAATCGCGTCGTGTGCAGGGTTGCCACCACTAGTGATTTATTACTATTTCTAGTGACTTTTTATGTTGCCTAGTGATTTTTTTCTACATAGTGATTTATGGTAATTTCCGTTCGAAAACTAGTGATTTTTCCTAAATCTAGTGATTTTTCACGATATAGTGCGTAGATTCATGATTTAATCGAATAAATCATACAAGAAGCTAACTAATAAAAAAAAAACGCACAAAATAGTGATTCACTACAGTTCCTAATATGTCCCGGATTAGCATTTATACAAATACACCGCCTTTGAAACTTCTGATTTCCCACCATATGTCCATATCAGATATGACACCAGAGCGTTATCATCAAGATAATAGGCGAACAAGTTAATCACAAAATTGCAAAAATATTCTATACTTCCTATTTTACAACGTTTGCTCAGGTCAAAAAATAAGATGGTAGGTAGCCTATATATTAAATATAATTTTTAAATAAAAAAAACATTAAAAAATAAAATAGCAGTTAGTGCTTTTTATAATAGGATTTTTAATATAAATGGATAAATTAAATCGATTGTAGTTTGATGATTGACGTCAGTTGGATGTAAGGGGGGGGGTATCTACTCTGGGAACGGTCTAATGATTTTAATTTCTACTTCTAATATCTAATCAAAACTTCAATAATTCTCCAATTCTCTTATCTATAATTGAAACACATAGAAAACGTAGATAACGTCCTATTCTTTAAGTTTTTGATTTTTGTGCTAATTTATCAACAGTTTGCGGTAACGAGCAGTCGAAATAGAGCAACAAGGCTCAATAGTAACCGAAATTCTTGAAACGGAGTTTTGACATTAATCAATATATCGTCGGCTTATTAAGTTGATTAAATAAAAAAAAAGTTTTTTTACAACTTCTTTTAAAACTTAAAACGAACAAAAATTATTCCGTACATGAATTATAATAGGATTTTTAATATAAATGGATAAATTAAATCGATTGTAGTTTGATGATTGACGTCAGTTGGATGTAAGGGGGGGGGTATCTACTCTGGGAACGGTCTAATGATTTTAATTTCTACTTCTAATATCTAATCAAAACTTCAATAAGTCTCCAATTCTCTTATCTATAATTGAAACACATAGAAAACGTAGCACAACATTGAAAAGAGCTGTCCCCTCCTCAACGCCTTGCTCTTTACCCTAAACTTTTTCAATTGCTTTAAAAAATAGAGTAGTAAGAAAGAGTCAAACTTAAGCGTCAAACTTCTTACTTTCAGTTAAAAAACTTATTTTTTTTATTTAATTATTGAATGTTTTTGAATTAATGCAAGTTTTGATTTTGTCTCACCGTGCATGAATAATTAAAAGAAAATTGAATACTGATTTTGCTTTTATTTGGTTGAATGGCTTTCTCAAAAGTTGTTTAATTTTATTTACGAACGTTCTTATTAGTAATAAACACCTAACTTACGAATTAACTTACATAACGAACTTTTATATTCATATATTTTTAATACGTATATTAGGGGGTTCACCCCCTAGTCAATACCTCACCCCTTACGCTAAATTTCGAATTTTGTTCCAATTCTTTAAAAATGACCCCTTAATCACAAAGGCCTTTAATTAGAATAAATAGCTCTTATGAAAGTACTAAAAAATGTTTGGCTTAAAGAGCGAGGCATTGACTAGGAGGCGAACCCATTCATATACGTAATAATTTCTGTTCGTTTTAAGTTTTGATGTTGTTCCTTACTTTCAGTTGAAAAACTTGTTTTTTTATTTAATTTCTGATAGTTTTTTAAATAATGCTGGGAAATCCGTCACCCCCTTCATAGAAGTGCTCCTTACCCCGTGAAAACTTCCTCCACGGATAGATCCTCCCAAATAACCCCGGACCCCTCCCCCGCAACCTGAAAAAATCCCCCCTGAAAACAACAGTAGTAACCTATATAAAGTGGCTGGACGAGATTATGGACGATATTGCATAATGCCAGCAGGCCCTCTATATTATTGGCCTATAAAGTGATCAAACACCATGAACGAGATTTTGTAATGCAACCAGACGGGTTTCTGAGCCAACACACATTTTTTGGGGCCAATCATAGATATATAAGGAATTATACAAGAATATACCGTGTTAATCCTACACCTGGGGCATGGATGTGTGTGCAGTTTAATCGGTACATTGGCTTACCAAGGACAGTCACCTATTACTATGAACGATACATGGGTTACCAGACGGGTTTCATTGCCAAAACTTGAGATCGTCACATTACGTATTCAAAAGGTTTATTGAGCCTTCTATAAAAAAAATATTGGTTTCAGTTGTATGGGCTAGATAATCATGTTTTTTCGTATGAATAATGTTTTTAGTATAATAACAGCCAAGCCGAGGCAAAAATTGTCAAACCCTAATAGCCTCTAGGCTGAAAATACCTAGCATCTTGTCTTGAATTGATGGCATATGGTGTCAAATCATTTACCTAAGAAATAACTCTATTTGCGAATTGACCTTAATTTATGATTGAATAATAGGGGTGAGATTGATCTTAATTGGTGATTGGATTGTATGAAGGTGGTATAAAATGGTTAAACTGATTACCAGTTAAGGTAACCCCGAAGGGGTTGTTAACTCATAGCTTATTTATTATAAATTTGGAATAGCATCAA
>JAQQPU010016458.1:9434-19867 GCA_029168905.1 Artemia sp. Kazakhstan ARC1039
ACATTAGCAATATTAGCTAATTACTTTTGCTTATTTATTTTCAAAATTAGGTGGCACCGCTGAAGAAGTGCGGTACAGCCCTAAAAACTTCCTAATTTCGAAATAAAAGAAAACCTTAGAAATTGTTAGTTCTTCAAGTATAGATAGACATAGACATAGATAGACATGTTACTAATCTCTGCCTAATATTTCAACGGCTCTTTTTTCTATTTGGGCTGTTCTTTCAACGGCAAAGTGAATCCATTAATTATACAAAAACAGAATTAAGGTAGACATTAGTGAAATATAGTGAAAGAGATTAGACATATAGATACAGATATCTATATCAAGTATAGATATAGATAGACATACATAGATAGAGGAAAACCTTAGAAATCGTCGGTTTCAAGTATAGATAGAACCAAAATGGGTCTTGGGGCGACGGCCAATTTTGTTTTTTTCTTCGGGACTACCGTTTACACTCCAAAATTCATGCATGTAAATGTATTTTGCTACCACTCACTGCGTTTATTGCATGTTGCTACAGCCACTAATTGATATCACACATTAATAACCAACGCAGCTGGGCATGGTTCTCCTTCACCCTAATCTATTTAAAGCTCCCCTCTCTAACCGCTCCCAAGAAATCCTTTTTTCCTTTAAATTCTTCCTTGCCACCTCTGCCCATCCCATTCGGGACCTGGACCCAAATTTCGTCAGGACCTATATGGATTGCTAAAATGAACGATCTTAGGCAATCATTAATTTCCAAAACCTGTATTAGCCATCTCAGCTCTTCATTCATCATAGCCCTAGAAATTGGACCTGGATTCCCGCTCCACAAGAGAAACACATCCGTTCTAAGATCTCAAAATATGATAGACCCAATTGTCGTTGTGCCGTCTATGGAAACAAGTGCAGAAAATAAGCCCTTCGAAACATTGTTCAAGTTTTTTCCTCTATATCTGATCTACGAGTGCGAATAAAGAAGTTACTACTTAATTTTGTACTTTGATATTGAATGTTCTTGTTTTTTTCCCTTTTCTTCTTTTGTATTACTCCGCTTTTTCTCTTTTTTTGTATAAGCGGGCAAAAATAAAATTATATTATTATTATTGTCAATAGAACCACATTTTCCGTTCAGCTTATTGTTAAATACATGGTCACACATGGACACCTAAAACTTTCCGTAAACAATTCCTCGGGAAAACATTTATGCGCTTTGATCCAAGTTTAAAGTTAATAGGCTGTTTGACCAACCAAAGAATATTGGATTTCTATTCATGTTTTCTTCATATTATGCCCTAAGGAAGCGATTCAGGTCACCCTTGTGTGGGCGAGGGGATATGTCTCGTTCAAGGTATTTTATGTACTCAAATTCATTTTGAATTATGTTAGGCACTAAAGAATAATTCTCATCGCCCTAATGGGGAACGCAAAGTTTTTTCAACGACAAAATTTTGTGAAGCAAATATTTAAATATACTGATGTTAGTATTTTTAGCCTTGGCAAATTTCCGAGAAGAGGGGGGATTGGACCTTTTGTCTTCCTCCATTAGAAATATCAAAATTTAACCATAATTTCTTATACATCTCAATATAATTCGTTATGTGAGCAGTTGCTAAGAATAACGTCATTTCGTATTTAGTAATATAAAGTTTTCGGTTATAAATAAGAATTTCAATTCTTTGTAAAGGGAGAAATACATGATTTAAAATAATTCCCATGTTTCCTATACATTTCAAAATAATTCACAAAGTGAACAATTGCTAAAAAAATAACATTATTCCAATATTTCGTATTTAGTAAAATAAATTTTTTGGTTAGGAATAATATTTTTTTTTCTTTGTAAAGGGAGTAATATATGATTGAAAATAATGGATTAAGGCTAACCCTTTCTTGAATTGTTTTTTCATATTATGCGGGAAGGTCTTTCACACCAATATAGCTAATGAATTTATCATAGGATATATAATCTTGTGGAGCAAATATTTCTCGTAATGTAGACAGTGCTAAATAGACTCGTCCTCTACGTGGATTTTTACGTCACGGATTTTCTATTTCATGTTACGGTACATTCAACTGGAGCTTCAACTTCTGTACATAAAAATATTTTGGTTTTCTTTCTTTTAAAAATTTGCATAGATCGTAAATCAATTAATAAAAGAACTAGAGGCAAGTTGTACCTAGATATAGATTCAAATCGTCTCTGCGTTTGTTCCTCGTCCGGTCGCATCACAGTTTATATAATTATCCAGTAAGCTTATCGCAGATCATTTCTGGTCTTCGTTCTCGGTGCCAATAATAAGCTCCTCCCACTTCTTTCTTCACTTATGGATCAGTGTGTTTGGTTCTATCAATGAGAAATGGTTACAAAGTGCATTATTCGTAATAGCGGGTTTCCACTTGTTTCCGATTGTTTCGCGTCTGACTTGTCTACCCGTGAAAAGATCTGATGCCGCTTATGTTTCTATCTGCCAAAACGTTCTCCGGAGCTCTCGCACCCCGGTCCGGGTTTTTATAAAGGGTGAGATAGGGAATGATCATACTGGATAATTATATAAACTGTGGGTCGCATCATTTATCAAACTGTAAAATTCGCAGCAGGTATTTTACGAAATAGCCGATATTCTACGCAGGATTTGCTTATATCCTACGTATGATTGTTTACTATTTTTGATGTAGACTGTTTTTTTCATTTATATTTTATATGGGCTTCTGAATATGCCTAAAGAGGATCCAAAACAAGCCTTTAAACCAGACATCTGACAACACTGTTAGCAGACGGTTTATTTACGTAAGCACAAGTTTGGTAGAGCAAAAAGTTTCTCCAATTCAAAACCTCACACTACCATCTTCTTTGATAAATTGATATTTTGCTTTTGATTTTCCGTTTTGCCTAAAACTATCAAGTGGAAGCACAGGGTTTGAAAATTTTGCTTTTTCTAGGTGCACAAGAATATGGTGAAGCTGCTGCTTACATACAGGCTCAGTTTGAAGCCAAGAACAAATCCACTACGAAAGAGATTTACTGCCACATGACTTGTGCCACCGACACGACCAATATTCAGTTTGTTTTTGATGCTGTTACTGACGTCATTATTGCCAATAATTTAAGAGGATGTGGACTCTACTAGAAAAGGTTAAAAAGCCAATTTTTGGCAAAAAAAGCAATTGGGCTTTATTAAAGGCTGCTTCGATAAACAATGCAACTGTGAACAGTGCTGTCAACATCCGACTGTTAGGCTTATTTTCTAGTGTTTCTTCTCTTATTCAAAAATTGCAGAAATTTAGTCATGTGTATGTGTGTTTTCGTTTTTTGGAGAAGGAATGAATGGATGGCACATTCCAATTGGAGCGGCACTAACCGTCCCTGTGCTGTGTCGCGCGCACAAAAGGGTTTGCACAAATTAGTGAGATCTCAGCGCATAGAAGAATGTTTCAATTTCTAGTCAAACAGTGGGAATAGAATTAGTTTAACCGCTGCTTAATATATTTTTATTCACAGTCATCCCCCTTTTTTCCTAGTCTAATGTTATATATAATGTATCTAAATTATAGAATAATATTTTAAAGCCCTATTCACATTGGGACTTACCTAACGCCGAATCAATTTATTATATTATTAAGATTAGTTATAAAGCAATCACCAAATTTCTATTTATTTTCAATATGTTCCAGAACCTAGTTACCATCAATAAGTAATTGTGATTTTGGATGTGTTCAAGAAATCAATTTTTATTAAGGATAATAATATTATTATTTTCCCTCGAAGACAATAAGTAACAAAAAATAGAGACATCTGTTTACTATACTTGCAGAATGGCTTGCACTACGTTAGATCCTCTTATGTATTATAAGAATGTTTGAGGCTAAATTCATCATTAACTGGCATTTTAGACTGTTAATGTTAATGTATGGTTGAAATAAGAGTTAATCATTATTGAGCTCTGGCACACATTCTTGGTTTCAAAACAATGAATAACACAGAATTATAAACAATTTGTATTGCTATAAGTTCAGGGCAAATTACATTGTTAGCCCCCTTTATAAAAACCAAAAATTTTGGGTGCTAAATTTGTTGTTACCTGCAGTCAGACAACAATTTTAGCCGCTTTTGAGCGTATATGTTCCCATCATATAACAATACAAATACATGGAGGACAAATAAAGAAACGGCGTGCAGAAGGCGCAGAACTTGCACTTGCAGAACGGCGTGCACTGTTAGATCCTCTTATGTATTATAACAATGTTTGAAGCTAAATTCATCCTTAACTGGTATTTTAGACTGTTAATGTTAATGTATGGTTAAAATAAGAGTTGGTCATTATTGAGCTCTGGCACACATTCTTGGCTCCAAGACAATGATTAACCCAAAATTATAAACAATTTGTATTACTATAAGCTCAGGGCAAATTACATTGTTAGCCCCCTTTATAAAAACCAAAAATTTTGGGTGTTATCTACTGTCAGACTACAATTTTAGCCCCTTTTGAGCGTATGGGTTCCCATCATATAACAATATTAATGCATGGAGGACAAATAAAGAAATAAATAAAAATAAGCAAAGCTTTGCCAGATTCTCCGGCTACTCATATACACTTTGAGCTTATGAATCCTTGTGGACAGGTTGCGTAACTTTTGTTTTTAAATTAAATCAACAATAGGGCTCAATATTTATCTAACATGACTATTTTATGCAATATAATTGTTGTTATCTGTCATTCTTGACTAAATGTAATAGCAATTAGTTAATGATTATTATATTCTGGAATACGTCCTTAAGCATATTTTTGATTAAATGTTGCCAAATAAGATTTGTTATCAATCGTTGGTTATCCAATAAAACAAAATGCATAAGTCTTTAGGCATAAGTGTAAAATTAGGTGTAAAATAATAACATGCCTTACGTTGGAAAAGAATATCACATATTGTCCAGTCTTGTCCAAATAAAAAAGGTTCAACAGGCTGAGTTCACATTCAAAAATTACCAAAAATCACCAAAATAACCAAATAGAATTAAAAACACAATAAAACTTGATTATGTACATTTTTGTTATGTTTTTACAAGGCAGATTTTTTTTGGAGGGGAGGGGGCTCAATCCCCATACCCCCTCCCTTGGATACGGCGACCAGAGGGAATAAGCATAAGGTGTTAAATTCAATTTAACTACTCAATGAAGCAACTTTTGTTATAAACTGTTCTGGCGTTAGTTTGATCTTATTGTGAATGGGCCTTTAGTCTACACTAATTGTGTTTTCCAGAAAAAAGTGATGCTATAATTTGCTTGTTTGACAAAGTTTCTTGAAATAATTACTGTCGGCTTTCATATTTCTTGAGCTGTTTTAATTTCCTTGGTGTGTAACTTCTTGCCTCTTATTCTCATTTTACTGTTCTCTCAAGTATTTATTTATATCCTGTAATTGTTTTAGTCAAATTATAATTACTAGATAGTACTGATAATTATAAACGTTCTTTTTTATATGTGTCGTTCGCTTGTTTTGACAGTAACTGGTATCTCTACTAGATATCAAGCACTTTGTGGTAACAAACTGTTAGTAAGGAGCGATACGGCTGAATAGTAACCAAAACTCCAAGAAATAAAGTCTTGATAACAATAGATCCATCAAAAGAATCGACCTTTAATGCTTATTCAAAATATGCAAAATTCATCATGTTTAATGTCAGCCATCAAAAGGTAATAGCCTGAGAAATGTTTCCCAATTTTCGAAAAAGGTGAGAAACACTTCCGAAACATCAAGTAATCCTAATGAAAATCACACCATCCGATTCAGCATATCAGTAAACTTTATTATAGAGGTTTCAAGCTCCTATATACAAAATGTAGAATTTTTGCATTTTCTGGAAGAAGAATGTTCACGGATATGGATGTGTGTTTATTTGTTTGTTTGCTTCTTGTTCTTTTTTTTAGGGGTGATCGTACTGAACCAGTGATCCTAGAGGGTCGGAATAGGGCTCATTTGATCGAGAATAAAAGGCTCTAGTGCCCATTTTAATTGAGCAATAATATTGAAGGCCACCTAGCCAAAATACCACACCCCTCCCCCCCCCCCCCCCAAAGTCACCTGATCAAAAATCTTGAGATAGCAATTTTGTCCAGCATTGTAGAGAGATCTATTAACTATGTCTTTGAGGATGAACTCCCCTCCCCCACAGTTCTCGGGAAGGGCTGCAAGTTGTGAACTTTGCCCATTGTTTACATATAGTGTGGGTTATTGAAAAATATACAGATTATTTTCGGGAAGAGATTTTTCTTTTGGAGGGATTACGTGGGAGGATCTTTCCATTGAGGAATTTTTGTGGGGGAAGAGAATTTCGAAGGAGGGGGAGCAGGATTTTCCAACATTATTTAAAAACAATCAGAAATTAGATAAAAAATAAGAGGTAGGGTATTGCTCCCTCTTCAATACCTCACTCTTTACTCTAATGTTATTTTAGAACTTCAAAAAAAATCTTATTATTCTAATAGCTATTCTTAAATAGTTGGACTAAAAAGTCAAATTTTAGCGTAAAAAGCGTAAAGAGCTACCCCCTCATTTTACATTTTCCTTTTCCATTTTGTTTTTTTCTCTTTTGCACTGAAGACGGCTTGGTGGAGCTCTTTACTGAAAAATCTCTTTTTTCTTTTCTTTTTTTTTTTCACTGACTAAAAACAGTAAAAGAGGTAAGGTAAGATATTTATTGAAAAAAAGAGACTAAAACAAACCACGAAGGGGCTGAATTTGAAATTTGGAGAAAAAAAAATCCTGACAACTAAAAAACTGCCAAAGAATGCCTAAACGAAAAATACCAGAATGTAAAAATCATTCTTTAGTCAATAAATTAAACTGGGAAATGTGATTTAGATAGCATGCTTGGAAGTATTTCCATGTCTACAGAGCACGAGTGGCGTGATTGTTTACTAAAACTGTTGATCAAGGAAAGCAGACGGCAATAGCATAGATGGTAGGAAAGAGGGGACAAATCTTTGGTGATGTATTACCTCTTCTGATTTTTGGCTTGTTAATTATTTTTCCTCTTCTTTGCTGTGTTATTGCTTGAATTTACATGCCGAAAAAATCAGAGGACTCATCACCAAAAAATCAGATCACCAAAAAACCAACTTTTTGAATTTTGCTGTAGTTTATTATCTCACTTGACGGTCAGATATGCTGTCAACTATCATTTAATATTGTCAAATGCTGCCAAACATACATTGTCAATTATTGTCAAACTACCAGATTTCTTGTCAATTGAATTTTTAAATGAAATTGAATTGCCAAATGATCTAATACTTAATATATTGTCAAATACTAAATATTTAGGCAGGTACTGTCAATTGGATGTCACATAATCAATGCATTTGAATGCTTGGAAATGTTGATTGTTCAATGTGTACTGTCAAGGGCGTTTATACTGTCAAATTGGTGATTTTCAGCTTGAGAAAGATTTTTGATCTTTTGATAGTTGTTTAATGAACGCAAAATTAAACAAAACAGACAAATATCCTATTGTTATTATTTGATCTTATTAGAATCTTTGATAGTATTTTGTTTCTTATTTTAAAAATCCTGTTAACCACGTTGTGAGACTGGACTGGCTGCACTTGACGCACAATGCAAAGCCGCAAAGCATAATGCAAAGCCAGGGTATTCTTTCAGTCAGATATTAAGCTTCAGACACTCATTATGCTTAAAGCCAAGCTGAAAAAGATTTATATAGAAAAGAAAAAGGAAATTTATCTGGTATAAAGTGAGACATACTGTATTATATAATACGTATTCCACACCCTAAACCTCCAGATTCATTCCTCTGCTCAAAACCTGTTTCTCCGTTGCTTCCTACTCTTTATTTATTAACTCAGTACTATCTACTTTAAAACAAAGAGTATAGGCCATTTGCAAGTTTTAAGAAAGAAAACTGGCACTAGTCTCTATAATAAATCGCCAGCACCATCTCATTATTTTGCCCAACGTTTCTTTGTATATTTTCTTCTTTTTTTTTATATAAACTGAAATCAGACACATTTACTGTAATTGTTCTTTAACTGCAATAATTACAATGATTTTGCCTTATAATATACTGGAAACAAAATGTCGAGATTCGCGAAACATTAGAGAAACGCGTTTTTTTTTTCGTTGAGGGTTAGTTTTCACCTGTGATCTAACCATACTCTTTCCTTTAAGCCTCATACTTTGTTACTCTCTAGTAAAAAACTTACTCAACTAGTTTCTGCACTTTTGCTCTAATCTCTATGCCTTTTATGCCACTAATTTCTTCCACCAGCCACACTTTCTATCGAGCTATTGGAGAGAAAAAACCATCATAAATGCCTTTATTTGTGCCATAAGACCTTTTTTGAATGCCTGGGAGTGCAGTCTTTATCCCCCAAGCCCCTCAATTTTAGTATCATCCTTTGATGATGAGAAAATTGATAAACCTGATAGCGTGCGAAATAAAAATAAAATAAAAAACGAAAAAAAAAACTAAGAAAGCAAAAAGAGAAAACCAAACAAGTATAATTTTTAGCCAGTAAATGAACGGAAACTCTACTTTTTTATTTTTGTCCCCTCTTTTCCTGAGTTGTTTTTTTACTTTATTTTTTCTTACGTCATGAATAGCCAGTGTTGTCATAAACCTTATTTACATAAATGTTGGTCAATTATAATTTTTTTTTTGCTTAAGTAAATAGACTTTTTGTAAACCACGACTACTTTCTGTTTAATACTGATAAAAAACCCAGAAACAACCAAAAATTAAAAATTTCAGTCGGTTATAAAAACACTAAAAACATGAAAAACAAAAAGAAACAAACCAAACAAGGATAATTTTGAGCCAAACAGAAATTAAAAACAGTAAACAGAAATTATTCTTTTTTATTTTTGCCTCCTTGTCTCCTGGGTTTTTCGTTTAACTTTGTTTTTTCTTTCGTCATGTATAGCCAGTGTTGTCTTGGAGCTTATTTACATACCTGTTGACCAGGTACGATTTTTTTTTAATTAAATAAACTTTATGTAAACTGCGTTTACTTTCTGTTTAATACTGATAAAAAAAACTTAGAAACAACCAAAAATTTGGATATTTCCGTCCATTATAAAATTACTAAAATAGCAGGTATTTCGGCGAAGACTACCCCTAAGTTGTCATCAGTGCAAAATTAAAACAGCGAAAAAAAGCAGATAAAAATAAACACAGAAAGGTTTCTAAGAGATCAAGTAAATTTAACGAGGAAAGGGAAAGCTGTATAAAAATACCTTGAATCGGTTCATCTTCAATCAAATGTTTAATAGCCTGTGCTTTTATTATTATTTCTTTTGGTGCTTGTGTATTATCCCGAACACACTCAAAAAATGAAACTAGGCTAATTATAGTGAAATATACCAAAATATGATGAAAATGTAATACTTTAATGTTAACAAAATTATGGAAACTACAACAAAGAATTATGGAAATCAGGCCATTCAGAACGGATTATATTAAAATTAAAATATATCTGCATAGCAGTTTTTCTCACTCAGACTAAGCTAATTTTAACCAATTGGAGACAGACAAAATGCTTTTTCTCAGATTAGACAGACCTCACTTCTTGAGTGTCTTCAGGATATTACACACGTATCTCCCTTTTTTTTTTTTATTAATTCTTACATATATTTCCTATTATTTCTGATTAGTCACTTTTTCTAATCATGGAAGGTAGATGGTCTTCGTTTTTTTGTTCCTTTGCTATTGGCTTCTATGCACATAAGCATTATCTAAATAAACAAATGATGGTGAGGGGGTAAACGATTTACATCGAAAAAACATTCCAAATGTGCACTACTAATAACTAAAACTAAATAAATTTGGAATAAATGAACTAAGAGGAGAGGAAGAAATTTTATTAGGATTTATGCTTGTTTTCATCCTTCCTTTTTCCTAAAAATGAGTTAAACTTTTCTCTCCGACACCTTTGCTTCGAAGTAGACTTCGCAGAAAATGCATTCAAATACTATGAAATACTGAATGAGAGTGTCTAGGGAGGGCGTTTGCACTTTCCAATTGGTAATCTTCCGTTTGATAAAGATTTTGATCTTTTGACTTGGTTTAATTAGAAGCTTTGATAGTATTGTTTATTGATTTACAAATCCTATTAAACCGTTCTGAGACCAGACGGGCTGTATTTGACGCCACAAAGCAAAGCCGCAAAGCATAATACAAAGGTATTTTTCCAATCAGATTTTAACTTTCAAAAACTCGATACGATTTAAGGCGGACGGAAAAAAATTGTACACAGGAGGAAAAGGAAATTTATTTGGTATAAAAAGAGACATACTGTATTATATAATACTTACTCAACACCCTAATTCTCCTGATTTACTGCTTTCCACTCAAAACCTCTTACTCTATTGCTTCCTACTCTTTACCTCTGAACTCAGCAGTCTCTATTTTAAAGCAAAGAGTAGGCTATAGGGCA
>JAQQPU010016459.1:0-19511 GCA_029168905.1 Artemia sp. Kazakhstan ARC1039
GAAAAAAAATAACTATTAAAAAAAGAATCCCACCACCACCCAACCATTTACTATTTAATTTTTTCCCGACCGAGGCGATGTCTATAATCTCGACACACACCTCGGTCAGAAGTCAAATAATGTCCATGGGGTAGCACCTTTACACCATCTGCACACACTTAGACTTTATCCGACACGGGACACATGGCTATTTTGTCAACTAAAACTGTGTGGTTTTTAAATTTTAAAGAGCGAATCGCCATGACCTTGGAACTATACTATCGCCCTTGGAACTATACTATTTTCCACACAGTTTCTGGATACATTCATGTCGAAATTCTTATTCACGTAGTGTCTAGGCACCCCTTTGAAGACTTTTTTGATTACCTCGTTGTGTGTTAGCACACAGTACACCTTCGGACCTGCAAGCACACCACTGGAAATCAAGTCACTTCCCGTCTCTGATTTTAACATTAATAACTGATTTGGGGCCTGGCGCTTCACTAACTCCGGGTAAATGGACTCGTCCCAATTGGTAAAGTCCATTCGAGAGCTAATGTGCACGCGTTTTTCCAAATCTTCCAATAAATTCGCAGTTCTAACTTTTAGTAAAAGTGAATCGGTATCCCCGTAATATACTTGAACTTCTCCCTCCCCTGCCCATTGGCACCTACACACATCGTAATAGAATGACAACATGAGTTTTTTTGATATTTCGGTTATTGCGCTGCCAGCTGCAATATTTTTATTGAGAATTACGTTTCTTTTTTTCTATTTAAGAGGACCATATTCGAGTCTATGATGGTGAATGATGTGAAGTTTAGATCGGCAACGATTCGAGCACATTCTTTTGGGTCAGTCACAACGTCACAACCACTTCGATTGCGTACACTCTCACACATTTTACCGAAGGCTGAGTTCAAAATGAGTTTAAAAATTTCCTTTTCAACCTTCGTTTTCGCTTCGGAACGTTTATCGACAAAAGTGTCAATAAACGTTTTCAAATAGGGTTTCTGGTCAAATTGGAGGGCTCTATGTATCCTTGTGACGTTGAAATCATTGGCTACCATCCACCGCAAAAGAACGTGATGTACAACGATATTCTCTTTCGGATGAAGGTCGGCGATAAGTTTTTGTTTTGAAGGTGTCGAGTGCAGACCACCATCCTCTACCTTAGAAATATTGTATGGACTCAAAGATTCCCTAGTCACCGCTCTGTTTATGCACGGGAAAACAAAATCCTTCACCGAGGCATGATGCTCCACGGGTATTTCACCATCGATTTCAAAAATCCATCCCCGCGGTCCATTCTCCTCAACATTGGCAATGTTGGGGAAATCTGAAGCACGAGGATCGTTAAGCCATTTATAATTTTCACACGGCAAAGAGTAGTGAGACATTGCCGACGGATAGAGGGAGCACATATCTAAGAAAACTGTATCCGACTTTACACCGGTGTCTTGTCCAGTCGGATCAGTTTCAAGGATACGATCTCCATAAAAAACATACCCTCCCCTCATTAATCTCTCTACAAATAGATGCTGATCCCCGTCGGTGATCAAGCCTATTTCCTCTTTACTGATTTTAAGAATTAAATCCATCACCAAATTAGGAGTGGAAAAATAATAACCTAAATCCAACCCAAATTCCCCATAGATTTTATCCGTGTTCTTACACACAATTTCCAGCAACGTCAATACATCACTTGCCAGGTATAATCTACAATAATCCCACCCATTTTTACACCCTCCCTTAGCCCAAACCCTCATGGCAAATTCATAGTCGACAGTGGTACATTGACGCTCGTAAAGTGAATCGTAGAATGAGGTGATGGACGGCAATTGTTCCTCAGAAAGCCTCGCGGTGGAGTTGTAGTAGCCATACGGATATATGCCCTTACACGTTAATAAATCATACATTTCACTGTCTGAAAAGTCCTGCTGCTGCTGTTTAAGGAGGTGTTGCCTAAGGAGGGGGAAACTATTAAAATCGTCACTTTCCTGTGCTTCAATGAGTTGTCTTAAGGATTTGGGGAAGAAGCTAAAGGAGTCTAAAAAACGGATCTTATTCACGCACAATTTATCGTTATCTATTATTTGCCACTTGAATTCTAAGAGCAGCAGCTTTTCAGATGATTTGGGTATGATATTATAAGAAAAAGAACCATCTACCCATCTACAACTCCACCTCGTTGCAATCGTGCCAATACCGGTAAAATAAATTTCATGTCATAGCTGGAATTGTGTATATAGACAAGTAGAAACAACTGTTAACTAACGTTTAAATTACACGATTGATGGGCCACTCCACGAAAATATCTCACTCCTGATACAATCGGGTTGCCCAAATGATCGTGGTCGCGGACCATACCTTTACCCCCTTTCCCCTTACCCCCTTTCCCTTTTCCTTCTTTCCCATTACCCTCAACAAATTCCCCCTTACAAACCCAACATATTTTTTCAGTTTTAATGGCCAACTCGTCCTCTGGTGATAGAGTCATTGGATAGGATGTATTTCGCAGCCGTGATATCGATTTATTTGCTGTTTTAATGAGTGCTGTCACGACTGAGAGCATACAATCCTCACCACCCAATCTCTCAACTACCTCTACCAATTGCATGGAATTACACGAGTCTCTTTGTGCGTGAGCATAAGAGACTGCAATGACCTCATGTTTTTTAACAAGATTTGAATTCAATGGATCATACACATCTATGAGAGTGGCTTCGCAGTCTAAGGCCACCACTCTGTTGGAGTGAGTTTTGAAAGTTCTTAAATCGCAAGATGGCCCTGTCACCGCTAACCGTTTGCACAGATTGACATCCGTGACGCTTGCAATGCTTCATATGATTGTTTAACTTAATTTCTTACCGGCATCTAGAAAGGCATGTTGGACAATAGAAACATTCCCACCTCCCCTTTTTACCCTCACTTAAAACCAGATTTATTTTTGGTATTGGAAAAAAATGTCCAATTGAATCGGGATCACTGGCTGGCTTGTAAAGAAGCCAAACCCAATGTTCCACTGATTCAACGGACGGAGCCCTCACTAGAAATATAAAATCTGCAAAAGTGGTTCAAATAAACCTATTTATGATATTTCTGTATATTGGCTAAACCAAATCTTTGTTGAAAATTGAGCTTGTCTGAATTTTTTGGAGAATTAAAATCGTACATTAAAATTTGTTGGTTTTATAGTATGTGAAAGACTATTGAAAGCCTTGTAAATTTTAAAAGGATTTTGAACAGAACAGTCCTCAAGCAGCCTACAGAAAATAAAAGACTATTATTTTCTGTAGGCTGCTTGAGGACTGTTCTGTTCAAAATCCTAGTTTGTTGAATCGTTTAGTGTTTTCACTAAAGCACTAGTTTTTCGGAGGTCTAAAAACACAGGGAGTCCGCCTGATTAAACTCTTATTGTAGGATATAGGCTATGCAGCAAAAACTGCAAAGCAATGTATTTTGTTCGCTATAAGTTTCAGCTTCACTCAGAAGTTGAGACGTCAGATGTACTTCCGTCAGAACAACGTCTTTTTATAATTTTGCCTTCCAAAACCCTTACCCTAAAAATTGTAGTCCACAGAGTATGGGTAACTTCCAAGAGTGCCTTGAAAAAAACTCAATACCATCTGGCGTTTGACAACACTTGGCATTTTTGAATTCAATGGATCATACAAAAAAATTGGAGGGCAACTTGGCCCCCTCCGACGCTCATTTTTTTCCCGAAGTCACCCAATCATAATTTTGAGATAACCATTTTGTTCATCCTAAAAGTCATCCTAAAAGACATATTTAGTAGATTTTCGACTATGCTGAACATAGACCTAATGGCTATTTCAAAATTATGATTGGGTGACTTCGGGAAAAAAATGATCGTGGGAGGGGACCAAGTTGCCCTCCAGTTTTTTTGGTCACTTACAAAGGGCACTAGAACTTTTAATTTCCGTTCGAATGAGCAATCTCATGATATTTTAGGACTACTGGTTCGATACAAAAAAACAAACAAACAAACAAAGAAATAAACACGCATCCGTGATCTTTCTTCTGGCAAAAATACAAAATTCCACATTTTTGCAGATAGGAGCTTGAAATCTCTATAGTAGGGTTCTCTGATACGCTGAATCTGATGGTGTGATTTTTATTAGAGTTCTATGACTTTTAGGGGTTGTTTCCCCCTTTTTTGAAAATAAGGCAAATTTTCTCAGGCGCATAACTTTTGATGGGTAAGACTAAACTTGATGAAACTTATATATTTGAAATCAGCATAAACATCTAATTCTTCTGATCTATCTATTGGTACCAAAATTCCGTTTTTTAGAGTTTCGGTTACTTTTGAACATGGTCGCTCCTTACTTGCAGTTCGTTGCCGACTATTAAAAAGGTCACTAGAACTCTCGATTTCCAATCGAATGAGCCCCCTTTGAAGCTTCTACGAAGACCCCTTCCATATGAAGTGCCTCTGGAAAAAAAAAATAAATAATAAAACATTGGAGCCGTATGGCCTTTACTATAGGCAACGCTACAGCGTTGCCTCTGATAGTATTGGTTATTGGGAAGTAGGCCTATACAGGTGTTTTCAGGAGGAATTTTTTCTAATTGGGGGTCGGGGTTGGAGTAGGGATTACGATAGGATCTTTCCATTGAGGATATTACCTTGGGGGAAGGAACATTTTCATGAAGGGGGCGCCAGATTTCGCAGCATTAATTAAGAAACGATCTGAAATTAAATAAAAAAACAAGTTTATTTCAACTGAAAATAAGGAGCAACATTAAAACTTAAAACGAACAGTAATTATTACGTATATGAGAGGGTTCGCCCCCTAGTCAATACCTCGCTCTTTATGCTAAAGTTTTTAGTACTTTCAAAAGAGCTATCTATTCTAATTAACCGGCCTTTGTGATTCAGGGGTTTGTGATTCAAACAAAATTCGAACTTTAGCGTAAAGAGGGAGGTATTGACTTGGGAGTGAACTCCCTAATATACGTAATAAAAACATACGAATATAGAAATTCTTCAGAGCAAAATTTCGAGAAAGCCAACTAGCCAAAAAAAGGAAAATTGATACACGAATTTCATTTAATTATTCATATACGGTGAGCCAAAATCAAAGCTGCATTAATTCAAAAACGTTCAGAAATTAACTAAAAAAACAAGTTTTTTTTAACTGAAAATAAGGAGCGACACTAAAACTTAAAACGAACAGAAATTATTCCGTATATGAAAGGGGATGTCCACTCCTCAACGCCTCGCTCTTTACAATAAAGTTTGACTCTGTCTTACAACTTTATTTTTTAAAACAATAAAAAAAAACTTCAGCGTAAAGAGTGAGGCGTTGAGTAGGGGACGGCCGCTTTCATATATGGAATAATTCTGTTCGTTTTGAGTTTTAATTTCGCTCCTTACTTTCAGTGAAAAAAACTTGTTTTTTAGTTAATCAAACAGTTCGTGGTAACGAACTGTAAGTAAGGAGCGACCCAGCTCAATCGTAACCGAATCTCCAAAAACCAGAATTTTGATACCCATAGATACATCAATAGAATCAAATTTTTATGCTGATTTCAAATATATAAGTTTCATTAAGTTTAATTTTACCCATCAAAAGTTACGTACCTGAGAAAATTTGCCTTATTTTTGAAAAAAGGGAGAAACACCCTCAAAAAGTCTTAGAACTTTAATGAAAATCACACCATCGGATTCAGCGTATCAGAAAACCCTACTGCGGATGTTTCAAGATCCTATCTGCAAAAATGTGGAATTTTGTATTTTTTGTCAGAACAAAGATAACGGATGCGTGTTTATTTGTTTGTTGTTTTTTTTCCAGGGGTAATTGTATCGATCCAGTAATCCTAGAATATCTTAAGAGGGCTCATTTGAACGGGAATCAAAAGATCCAGTGCCCTTTTTAAGTGACCAAAAAAATTGGATGGCAACTTGGCCCCCTCCCACGCTCATTTTTTCCCCAAAGTCACCCAATCAAAATTCTGAGATAGGCATTTTGATCAGCAGAGTCAAAAACCTAATAAGTATGTCCTTGAGGATGACTTGATCCCCCAGAGCTCCCGGGGGAAGGGCTGGAAGTTATGAACTTTGCCCATTGTTTATGTATAGTATTGGTTAATGGGAAGTTTAAAGACGTTACAGGAGGGATTTTTTTTTCTGATGAGGGGTGTCGGAGCAGGGGGTTTTGGGGGAGGATACATCCATGGAGGATATTGTCATGGGGGAAGGGATATTTCTATGAGGGGGCGTCGGATTTCCCAGCATTATTTAAAAAAACGATCAGAAATGAAATAAGAAAAACAGGTTTTTTCAACTGAAATTAGGGAGCAACATTAATACTAAAACGAACAGAAATTTTTACATATATGAGGGGTTTTCCCCCTAGTCAATACCTCGCTCTTTACGCTAAAGTTTGTTTAGTACTTTCAAAAAAGCTATCTAAGTAGTAGTAAGAGTATATAAGATTCGAATTACACATGCAATTACACAAGAACTGGGTCAAGAAAACCCACGCCTGAGACTCTAAACTTACACGTGGGCATTTCAAAAGGCTGGCAAGGTATAATGTGGTCTAACATGTTTTGAGAGTATGGTCGAAATTATATAACTCAACCAGACTGGTTTTTGTTATTTTTGTCAATTGCACAAGGAGTTGCACTTCACCTTCACGTGCACATTCTTTTTTTAAAGCTGGCGCGGTATAAAGTGGTCCAACATGTTTTGGGAGTATGGTCGAAATTACATAACTCAACCGGACTGTTTTTTGAGGCAACATCCGATTTTTAGGAGCCAATCAGAGACATCGATGGTTGCTCAATATACGGTAAGTTGATTGGTGATTGGTTATAAATAAAAGGACTGATTTTTTATTCGTCCTTGAGATTTTGTATAAAATGCCCATACCTTACGATTTAATTTTCATAATGATTTCATATATCATAGATAGTACATAGAATATTATTAACTTTGAAGCAATGGACTCGTCAATTTGCAATGTGAGTACATTTTACTAAATTTCTTAATTTATTTCCAAATAAAATCATTTTACCATCCCACTAGTAAATTCAAATTTCAGGGGGACATAGACCCTATCCCCTCCAACAATACAAATCCTACAATAGTATGAGTATACTCATTAGAAAACACAAAGTACGCTCTTTTTTCCACTATGTAAATAAAATCCCTCCTCCACTGCTCTGTTTACGAGCTTATTTCATTAGTTTTAGTTATTTCGTTCAAAATTTCCTTTTCAAATTATCAAAAATAGGGTTTCCGGTCTAAAAGGCATCTGTGTCTTATCCTCTTAGCATGAGTGACAATTTCCAAACAACCTTTACATGCGATATCTGAAATTATTAATAGCACATGTTTAAGGACAGTGCCAATGGTTTCCTTCAGAAATAGATTCTTTTTTTGTGAGTGATGTTTGAACAATGTTGTCAATTTAAAAAAGGGTCTAGCGTTATGGTATACTGAAAAATTTATATTAAAATCGTTAATTAAAGAATAGTACACTAGACTCAGAATTGACTTTAGGGGGTAATTTATATCATGGGAAGATGTTTTTGAAATCCCCCTTCCTCCCCAAACTCAAAATTTTCCAAAATTTTACTTTCGAAGCTTTTTTAAATATTTCTAAAGCGCTAAGACATAGAGCGCTACAAACATCAGAATCAACTTTAGAGGATAAATTATATTATGGGAAGATTTTTTTGAAATCCCCCTTCCCCCCAAACTCAGAATTTTCCAAAATTTTACTTTAGAAGCTTTTTAAATATTTCTAAAGCGCTAAGACATAGAGCGCTACAAACATCAGAATCAACTTTAGATGACAAATTATGTTATGGCAAGATTTTTTTGAAATCCCCCTTCCCCCCAAACTCAAAATTTTACTTTAGAAGCTTTTTTAAATATTTCTAAAGCGCTAAGACATAGAGCGCTACAAACATGAGAATCAACTTTAGAAGACAAATTATGTTATGGCAAGATGTTTTTGAAATCCCCCCCCCAAACTCAAAATTTTCCAAAATTTTACTTTAGAAGCTTTTTTTAAATATTTCTAAAGCGCTAAGACATAAAGTGCTACAAACATTAGAATCAACTTTAGAGGGCAATTTATCTGTAAAAGAGGGGTTATTATTTCCTTACTAAATTTTTCTTCTTTTTTAAGGAGGAGGTGGATTCATACAATTACTCTCCCCCAGAAAAGAGACCAAGATCGAACGATACCACATCGATGCAAGCTGCACGGCCATCCATCATCAGATATGCTCCATTACAAGTTCTCTGGACCAACCAGGACCCTCTCATGCCAGTGTCAGCTCTGCACAAACCTCTATGCAACCTGGCAGAAAATTCAAGAGGGAATGGATGCTTTCTCATAATACATCGGTCTTGTCTACTCAAGATCGTGAGGGGACCTCCCTTCATGCTTTGCCAGGGGCTTCATGCATACAAGTGCAGTCTGAATTTGTAAATGTAGGTCTTTTACCTCTACCTTATACCTGATTATTTACTTAAAAAATGCTAGGAAGAATTGAGTTTTGTGGGTGGTGCGGAAAAATGGTACGTATTAAATATTCGGGTAAACATACGACTAGAAAAATTCTTCAGTATAAATAAGGCTATTGCGTCTTTCTGAACTTTCTTGGGCGGGGGTAAGTATTTAGTTTAAATAATTCTAGGAGGTATTGAGTTTTGTGGGTGGTGTGGAAAAATGGTACGTGTTAAATATCCGGGTAAACATACGACTAGAAAAATGTTTCACTATAAATAAGGCTATTGTGTTTTTCTGAACTTACTGTGGGAGGTGGGGGTAAGTATTTAGTTTAAATAATTCTAGGAGGAATTGAGTTTTGTGAGTAATGCGGAAAAATGGTACGTATTAAATATCCGGGTAAACATACGACTAGAAAAATTCTTCAGTATAAATAAGGATATTGTTTCTTTCTGAACTTTCTGGGGGCGGGGGTAACTATTTAGTTTAAATAATTCTAAGAGGAATTGAGTTTTGTGGGTGGTGTGGAAAAATGATACTTATTAAATATTCAGGTAAACATACGACTAGAAAAATGCTTCAGTATAAATAAGGCTATTGTGTCTTTCTGAACTTTCTCTGGGAGGCGTGGGTAAGTATTTAGTTTAAATAATGCTAAGAGGAATTGAGTTTTGTGGGTGGTGCGGAAAAATGGTAAGTATTAAATATCCTGGTAAACATACGACTAGAAATGAACTTGATTTTTCAACTTTATGAAATAATGGTTATTTCACATAGAAAATAAACCTTTTTTCTATAAATTAATGAAATAGCAGCGCCATTGGGTCATGGAAACATCAACATTTGCTGGACCTGAACCAATTCCAGCACCACCAATGGAGTTCAGAGATGAACCTACATTAGTTCTAGACAATATGGAGTGGCGTAGGGGTTTTCTTAACGAAAGTTTTGGGGACATGGCCAGCCTAGACGATTTAACACATTGGAATACGTACTAACAGGCCTAGGGGACTTCATGACATCTCCATCCATTGCAATTGAACAGACTGGGGGTGGTGCTATTGACAATTCTATGCCCCCCCCCACCATTCCGCTTAATGATACACCTAGTGATAGTAATAGAAGTAACGATACAGCAACAGCACAAATATCACCTCTTCCAGATTTTTTTCTTTCCAACTCTGCCTTACACCACACAAAGGTCTACAGCACCAAATTCGGTGACCCCTTTAACTCTCTAGTGTCGGGGGATATAATAACAGATCCCTCGGCCATTACACATTTATATACTAATAAGATTCGAGCCATTCTTGAACAACAGATGGGGGTGTGGGGGTGGAGGTCAGTTTCAAAGCATCAATAGCACTAAAAATATTTTTTTAAATGAAAATTCGGCGAGGTGTATTCGAAATACTTGAACACAGAGACGTTGGCAATTCGCCCGCATTTATCAAATTACGGGGAGGTTTTTTTCTAAATTGGGCTAATAGCATTCAAAGTAAGTGGGAAAATTATAACGAGGGGGGTAGTGGCTCGGTGGTTTTATTTATTGAAAGTTTAAATGTTAACATTTGTAGATTTAAAAATGATCTTATTGTAAGAGGTGGGCATGGGGAGAGGGCTATAGTTTTGAAATATCATTCAGATTTAGAGGGATGTCAGGGGTTGCAACGAATCTGTTTCGATACGAGGCTACAGTGTTTCATGTATGCATTTTTAATTGCTGCATACAGACCTCTTCAAATAGATGCATCTAAGAAAAAGTTGGATGAAATGGCAGTTATTGGTAGGGAGGGTTCAAAGTTCCCCAAAGTAGATTTTAATTGTTTAAATGGTCAATGTCCCGTGATACTAAAAGGAATAGATATTTTCGAGCGGGCTAATGCACATTTAAAGATTGATGTCACGGTGTTACAGTATGAAACAGAATTTGAGGAGGGCCACCGTTCCGATAAGAAGGGCGTATTATTTCCAGTGCGGGTTCCTTCAATTGAATCAGTTGAACATTGGGCGTGGCTTCTATACACGCCACCCAAAGACCCCGATTCAATTGGTCATTTCAATCCAATTACCGATATTAGTAGGGTTTTGGGGGAGGGTAAAAAGGGGAATGTATGTTATTACTGTCCAACATGCCTCTCAAGATTTCGCTCTGATTTAAAGTTAAAGTATCACATGAAACACTGTAAACGTCATGGATACCAGGCTGTGGAGACGGTAAGCGGAGATAGAGCGATCTTACGTTTTAAAAATTTTCAAAACACGCTCCTGAAGAGCAATAAGATCGCTTTAGACTGCGGAGCGAAACTGACAGACGTGTACGATTCGTCAAATTCAAATCGTGCTAAAATACATGAAGCCATAGGGGTCTCTTACGCTCATGCGCAACGAGATTCCAATAGTACCATGCAAGTGCTGGATGTAGTTGAGATGTTGGGTGACGGTGAAGACTGCATGCGCTCGGCATTGGTCAGTCTAATCAAAACAGCGAACGGTGCAATTTCGCGCCTTCGTTACACAAACTATCCTATGCTCCTATCACCAGATGACATAACGGCCATTAAAAATCGTAAAATGTGTTGGGTTTGCAAGGGAGAATTTGATGATGGTGTTAGGAATGGGGGGAGAAGGAAGGTGATCGACCATGATCACTTGTGGCAGGAAATTACATCGGGGGGAAGTAACTTTAGAGGGGTAGCACATCAGTCGTGCAATTTAAACGTTAGACAACAATATTTCGTACCTGTTTTTATACACAATTCCAATTATGACTTAAAGTTTGTTCTACTGGCGTTGGCCCGCATTGCCAAGGGTGGAGTTGTAGATGACGCATGGAAAGATGGTTCTTTTTCATATAATATCATACCCAAATCATCGGAGAAGCTACTGCTGCTAGAATTCATATGGAAAACAGTTGACAAGAGTAACACGTGCCTGAATAAAATCCGTTTTTTAGACTCTTTCAGCTTTTCCCCCAAATCTTTAAGTCAATTGATTCAGGTACAGAAAGTGACAATTTTGATAGCTTCCCCCTCCTCAAACAGCGCTTCCCCGATGATGAAATGTATGATTTATTAACGTGTAAGGGTATATATCCATATGATTATTACAACTCTGACTCGAGGCTAGATGAGGTGTCGTTACCGCCCATTGATGCTTTTAACAATTCTGTTACTGAGAGTGAGTGCACCACTAGCGACTACGAATTTGCTAAGAGGGTTTGGGCAAATGCGGATGTAAAAATGGTTGGTATTATTGTAAACTATACTTGGCCAGTGACATACTCACTCTTCCGGACATTGTGTGCAAAAATACGGATAAAATCTACGGGGAATTTGGGTTGGATTTAGGTTATTATTTTTCCACTCCTCATCTGGTGATGGACTTGATACTTAAAATCAGCAAAAAAGAAATAGGTCTGATCGCCGATGTGGATCAGCATCTGTTTGTAGAGAGATCAATGAGGGGTGGGTATTTTTTCACGAGGATCGTATCATGAAAACTGATCCGACCGGACAGCACACCGATGAAAAGTCGGACGCGGTTTTTTTGGATATGAATTCTCTCTACCCATCGGCAATGTCTCACTACTGTTTGCAGTGTGGCAATTTTAAATGGCTTGACAATCCGTGTGCTTCGAATTTCCTCGACATTGCTAGTGTTGAGGAGAACAGGGCACAGGGATGTTTTTTTTAAATTGACGGTGAAATACCCATGGAAATCCATGACTCGGTAAAAGACTTTGTTTTTCCGTGCATAAATAGACCGGTAGGTAGGGACTCTCTGAGCCCCTACAATTTATCATTAGTAGGGGATGGGAGTATGCACTGGGTACCTTCAAAACAAAAACTAATTGCCGACCTCAACCCGAAACAGAATATCTATGTTCATCAAGTGCTATTAAAATGGATGGTGTCCAATGGTTTCAAGGTCACAAAGATTCATAGAGCCCTCCAATTTGATCAAAAACCTTACATGAAAACGTTTATTGACACCTTTGTCAGTAAGCGTTCACAAGCGAAAACGAAAGTTGAAAAAGAAGTCTATAAAATCATTTTGAACTCAGCTTTCGGTAAAATGTGCGAGAGAGTACGAAACTGAAGTCGATGTGACATTTTAACCAACCCCAAAGATTGTGCTCGAATCATTGCGGATCCAAACTTCACATCGTTCACAATCATAGACTCTAATATGGTGCTCCTACACCGTAAGAAAAGAAGCATTGTTTTAAATAAAAATATTGCAGGCGGAAGCGCAATAACTGAAATATCTAAAAAACTCATGTTTTCATTTTATTATAATGTATGCAAGGCACAGTGGCCGATTGAGGGACAAGTTCAAGTGTATTACGGGGACACTGATTCACACCTGTTAAAAGTCAAAACTGAAAATCTATTGAATGATTTGGAAAATGGCGAGTACATTAGCTCAAGAATGAACTACACTAATTGAGATGAATCCCTCTACCCAGAGCTAGTGAAACCACAGGCCCCAAATCAATTGTTAATGCTAAAATCTGAAACGGGTAGCGATCTGATATCCAGTGGTGTGTTTTCTGGGCCGAAAGTATACTGTGTGGAAACGCACAACAAGGATATCAAACAAGTTTGCAAGGGGGTACCTACACACTTTGTAAAAAATAATTTCGACATGAGTGTGTATAGAAACTGTGTGGAACGTAGTTTAGTCCCAAGAGCGAAAGTCATGGCGATTCGCCCTTTACAATTTAAAAACTACACAGTTAGAGTGAAGAAAAACGCCATGTCGGCCATATCGGACAAAGTCTATGTACTTGAGGATGGTGTGAAGGTACAATTTTCAATGTGTGTGTGTGCAAGGATAAGCAATTTCCACTATTTAATGCCCCGGCCCTGGCCCGCCGCAGCGTGCCCCCGCTTCCCGGGCCGCGGTGCTTCCCGCGGCACTTCCTGGCCCACCGCAGCGGACCCCACGGCCGCCGCAGCGGCCGCCCCCGGGGGAGGGGGGACCCCATTTAAAATGCTGTAAATAAAAGTGATATTATTTTAAGTGCATTATACATTAAATGTTGTATTTTTTCTATAAACAAACAAAAAAAGTGTATTTATTTAAGTGTTTTTTCTAGTGCCTATGTAAATGTTGTATTTCTTATTATAAATAAATTAAAAAAGTGTATTTTTTCATGTTTAATGTGCTTTAATGTGTAATAAATCAATTAAAAAAGTGTATTTTTTCATGTTCAATGTGGTATTTTTTAGGTGTTGTTACTTTTATTCGTATAATAAAAGAAAATATGATTCTTTATTCGTCTTCTTCTTCTTCTTATTATTCTTGAACGGAGTAGTAATAGGGAAATTATTTAGTCATTATACAGCTATAGTCTACAGTTAGTTGTCTAGGTGAACTGTTGAAGAGAACATGTATCAATTTAAAACACCATTCAGATCGTTTCTGTGTGGGCCGTCAATGTCAGGCAAAACAACACTCTTAACTAAAATAATTAAAAATTGCGATAAAATGTTTGTGGAAAAGCCGAAAAAAATCTACTACTGTTACAGTATTTGGCAGGAGTCATATGATAAAATAAAAGCAATTGCCACGACGGGATTGGTGCAGACACAATTCATACAGGGACTTGATGTTTTCAGCATTATTGAACCAAACTCTTGGCTGATTATTGACGATCTGGCATAATCTATTGAACAATGGTCCCAGGAAATGCTACAACTGTTCACTGTTCGCTCTCATCATGAACAGATATCCGTTACTCTGGTTCTACACAATTTATTTCATCAGAGCAAATGTATGCGAACACTTGCATTGAACTGATCCTACTATATCATCTACAGAGTTGTTCGTGATTCTAGCTCACTAATAACTCTCAATAAACAGATATACCCCGGCGCCCCTAAATTTCTGCTCTCAACATACAATCAGGTCACTAATAAACCCTACGGCTATATCCTATTGGATCTTAATCAAAATACACCCGAGGATCTGCGTGTAGTCACAGGTATTTTTGACAATAAAACTACAGTATATCTCCCCGTGAACACTAAAAAGACCTATTAGTTTCTATCATGACACTGAAAAAACTACATGAAAATAGACATCTGTTTTCAGTTCTAAGCACTTCAAAACCCTCGCTTAGGAAAGCCATACTAAAACATGGTATTGACAATGATTTCATTAATCTAATATCTGAACTTTGTTTAAATTTGACCGAGGGTAATGTTCAACTGCCAGAAGTAGTTAAGCAACAGGCAAAGCAACATCGTTCCATTGTACGTACATTGGCCTCTAAAAAGAAAGGAAAGAATTTTAAAAAGAAACGACTTCTTCAGGTGGGCGGTAGCTTTTTCACGCTTTTACTGCCAATAATTGCAGGACTTGTAAACAGTTTTCTCTAGAGAGAATGGCAAAACCCTATAAATTGACTCCAATAGAACTCCCTCTCTCACCCGTGGAACACTTTGAGAACAATCTGAGTAAATTCCTTTACAACGAGAATATTGACGATGATAAAAAACTGCTTTTACTTCAAGATGCACTTCGCCGAGTGGACAAACATAAGCCGTATCGGTCGAAGGCCACTGGTATTGATCACAAAAAAGAATCATCTCCTCAGGATTCTGCTGCTGCTGCTGGAACACAATTAAAGAAGGAGGAATTGGATTCAATTGTATTGAAAATTGGAAATCTAATGCCCCACTCATATCGTGAACAAAGTAAACGACTCCTAACCTATCTCATGGAAAGTAGTCAAGATCATATTCAAGTTGATGGCAATGGGAAAGGGATTATAATTCAGGGCAAGAGCTATAATCTACTTGATTTAATCTATGATATGGTTACAAATTGTAAAGGACTATTATAATTTGACGCTCATCTATAAAACTTTCTAAATACAATAAACTTCCCCAAAAGTCTTATTAGCAATAGACAGATTCTAAAAAAATTAAATGAACATGCACCATCATCATCATCAACAACACCATTAAAACATGAAGAAGAAGAAGAAGAAGGAGAAGAAGAAGATTTTAAATCAATCTTGGAAAATACTAGCACACCTAGTGGAAACTTGACAATAGTGGCGAGGAAAAAGTGAAAACGTATCATGTCACCATCACCAACCACAACTAGTATACAAAGGGTAGTGGGCGTTACACAACGTGTTTACGTTCAAAATGGTTGAAGTTCTGAAAGGTGTTTATGAAAATATTGGTGAAGCGGAGAGTTTAAGTTCCCCCACCACTCTTTCCAAAGTCACTGGTGTTCACACTAAAAGTGTACAAGACTATCTACAAAATGAATCAAGTTACACTCTGCATAGAAATCATAGACTTCGTGCTAATCATTATCGAAAAACTAAAGCCTTTTCCCCATTGCATATAATGCAAGCAGATCTCCTGACTCTAGATGAGATTCAACAACGCCACAATACACCGTACAAGTACATTCTACTTGCAATCAGTGTTTATAGTCGTTATACATATGCAATTTCATTGCGATCAAAGAGAGGCGCTGAAGTTGCTCAGGCAATTGAAAGTATTCTCGAACAGGATTCGTATAAAAAAAATTTAAACGGATCGTGGTAGGGAATTTGTTAATCCACATGTTGCAAAAGTACTAGTGAAATATAATACACTGGTCTATCATAATCATAGTGCTATAAAGGCTGCATTGGCTGAACGATTAATAAGAACTATTCGGCTTTTAATTTCAAGATATTGTACATTAAACAATAAACCGTTTTTTATTCATGATTTAGATAAAATCATGTTGATTTATAATCGAAAACCTCATCGATCATTGTCCAACTCGACCCCAACGGAAGTTCATCATTCTGATCATGATACAATTGACACCTTTCTTAAACAATATTCCAATGAAACGATTGTCAAGAAGAAAAATAAATTCAATGTTGGTGATACTGTTCGAATTAATAAAACAACTAATGTTTTTGAAAAGGGGAATTACTTGTGGTCCAAAGATCTTTTTAAAGTGGCAAAAATCCTAGACACTAAACCCATAATTTATCGCCTGCGCGATACCAAAGATGAAGAGATTCTCGGCGGCTTTTATGACTATGAACTACAAAAGGTTAAAAATAATAGTGAAATCTATCAAATTGAAAAGATATTAAAGACACGTACTCGCAGGGGTAAGAAACAGTTACTTGTTCGGTGGCTAGGATAAAACTCTGATTTTGATTCTTGGATCGGTGTTGAAGATATTGACAATGCCCAATGATTTCTATTTAAATTTTATGTCCAATGTTTCCGATCCTCTCTACAACGACTTGAATACGACAAGTGATTTTTGGACGAAACTCTTCCCGGTCATCAAATATGACGGTGCGTATGAAGTGGCTCTTGTTGATTATATTCTCAAAAATACCTATGACATCCTGAGAAAGGATCGTGTATATGATATAAAAGTTATACCATTCGATTGGACACTCTTTGTCGACTATGAATGGTTTGAAGCACTTAAGTCTAGCGAATATCCACATGCCAAATTGAAATATATTGAATACGATAATATGACAGATTTGTGTCGTACAATCAATAGAAAAATCTCATATCATAGGAATGGTAAATTCCAATTTAATTATTCATTGGAACACGATAGAATTTACATTACCTCACCTGTTGACACTGAAATAATTATTCTCAATGATAATATGAGAGACGTTCTTGGCTTTAAACAGAATATAATCAATGGGAAAAATGCTGGCACCGTTTACGGGATGGATCAAGTTATTTTTGCTGATTATCCACCTGGTTTCGTCTCAAACTTTTGCATATTTCTCTATGCATCCTTTGTGGAAACATCGAGAGTTGGTAATTCAAATGTCCTACGTGTTCTTGAACGAAAAACAACTCATGAAATTGTTCATCACTATAATATAAAGCATATTTAGTATGTTCCTGTAAACACTTCGTATTTGGAACTCTGTCAGTTAACACTAAGAAGTGAATTGGGTGATCCTCTAGCAATAACACAAGGCTTAGCAGTGATTACGTGTCATTTTAGACCCATTGTTGGCGACAGCACAATCACCTAAAATGAACAATAGAAGAATTCCATTTGTCTGTCCCGATATCGATTGCTATGTTGGTGCTTTGAGTCCACTTCAAATAGGCAATGGATTGGACTACTACAAGGGGCTTACTACAATGTCTGGCTATGGTCTTGGTAGCTGGTTTGCTAGGCTATTTCGTTCTGCACTACCCCTTGCCAGAAAATATCTTGTACCTGCTGCATCAAATTTTGCTGCCTCCACACTACAGGACTGGGGGTCGGGCAAGAATTTCAAGGAGAGTGTTAAGGAAAATATTAGATCTTCAGCAAGAGCCGTTGGTGATCAATTAAAATCTCGACAAAATGGGGAGGGATTGAAAAGAATGCGTGCGCGTCATTCACTCATCAGTCTCCACCCAGGCGGGAAGCGAAGGACATCAACAAGGACTTTCAGGAATAAAATAAGGAAGACCAATAAGTAGAAGAAGAAGAAAAAGAAAAAGATTGTTAGATCAAAGAAGGACTTCTTCTCTTAAGATGACTTATCTCCCCCACAAGGAATCATATCCATCAATCAGTTCCTCATTGAATCTATGCAATGCTGAAAATGTTGATGTCAGTGTCAAGTATGGCTACTATGAACAATTTTATCCCCAACAACCCCTCTCGGAAAATATACACTTCCAAATATTTTCCACTGAATACTATTTTATTGATTTGCCATCAACATTTATTGATTTAATTGTTGCGGTGAAGAAAAAGTCAGATAATACAACTCCAACTGTTGCCGACGATCTCTCCTACGAAAACTGTATTCTACACAACCTATTCAAACAAATTAATGTATTTATTAATGGTACATTGGTGAGCATTAGCAATAATTTATCCAACAATGCAAGCTACATACAATTTATGATGATGACACCAAAGGCATACAAGGAGTTGAGAGGACAATCATTGGACTATGAATATCGATCAGGTGTTGATACTGACGGCGAGTTGACTACTGCAGTAACCCAGGAGTATTATCTGGTTGGAAAATTAAATCATGAGATATTCAATATATCCCAGTGGCTACCCCCCAATGTCAAGATTGACATAAAGTTAAAGCTGGCCCCTTCGAATTTTATTTTGAGAAAAACACTTCCTGCAGCACCCATTGCAAATGTTATTATCACATCGGCAATTCTCCACGTCCGAAAACAACAGGTTATGAGCTCTGTTGCATTGGCAGTGGAAAAGCTAAGAGCCAATGGCAACAACATTAAACTTCTTGTCCCCCATACGATCACCAATCAACGTCACATTGCCACCGGCTCTCGTAGCTATAGCGATTCATCATTTATCAATGGAGAAATCCCATCAAAATTGGCTTTGGCCTTTGTGAAGAGTGGCAGTGCCGTTGGATCCTGGACTGAATCCCCCCATGATTTTAATTTTTTTGGTCTATCTAGCCTTGTGTGTAAAGTGAATGGTATTCTACTGTAGACTCTATCATTTGACAAAAATCCTATAGAACTCTGTACGAGCTGACCATGCAATCCCTAGATCATGACTCTCAACTATTTGAAAATGGAATAACCGATTCAATGTTTTCAAAAATCATGGGGTAATTGTTTTGGACTTGTCGGGGACTCAGGATATGAGCATAGTACGAACAGGGAATGTACGTTTAGATTTTACATTTGCCGATGCTTTGACTGAGAGTATCACGCTAATATCATTTTGTCATTTGAGTCATTTTGAAACCTATTGGGAAATCACACCCGACGGCAGTGTTCTACTAGACCTAGCACCATGAACACAAACCAAATAATCAACGTATTTAGTATGGATCCATACATAACCCAGTACAAGTCCTATTGCATACCTTCGGACTTCATTGAAAACATTCCAAGTGTTAACAATACCCTTATCATTGTTAATAGCAGTCCATCGACTTTGAAGACTGGCCATTGGCTATGCATCTTTCAAACAGCGAAGAATATTGAATTTTTTGATCCTCTTGGCCTATCGTATAAATTCTAC
>JAQQPU010016460.1:0-19866 GCA_029168905.1 Artemia sp. Kazakhstan ARC1039
GTTGGTTCTAATATTAAATTAAGTTTGCTCTTGGTTTTTTATTTTAAAATACAGACTGATTAAGTGGTTTATAAGGAAAAAAATGGAACTGTAATCTGGAGCTAGAACCGGTAAGACATCCCAATTATCCTCATCTGGTTTGGCTTAGCAGGAGCGAATCAATTCCATTTTGAATCATTCAATTAAAAGAAACTTCAAGTTGTCAGCTTAACTTATAATCTCACTTGCATTCCCTTTCCTCTGCTGATTTTTCTAAGAAGATGCCGATGATATTGAAAACTTGGGGCATCGTTGATCCGCTGAAAATGGACCCATTATGTGATGCATTCAAATGTGGGCTTGTTTAACCTAGCAGCGCAAACACAGACAGGCATGTAAGATGCAATTTTTTTGTCAGGGAGGGGGGCAGATTAGAAGAATACAAGGCATGTGAGTTTTGTTGAAAATGTACAATATACGTCAATGTAATAAAAATGCAAGTGTAATCTATATTTATAAAATCAAATGTACCTATGTCCTGTATGCTTTAGTGCACT
Source organism: Artemia sp. Kazakhstan ARC1039 (assembly GCA_029168905.1). Classification (NCBI taxonomy): domain Eukaryota; kingdom Metazoa; phylum Arthropoda; class Branchiopoda; order Anostraca; family Artemiidae; genus Artemia; species Artemia sp. Kazakhstan ARC1039. Next base: position 537 of record JAQQPU010016460.1, read on the forward strand.
GTTGTTCATCCGATCGCCAAGAAACTTTAGAAAGTTGTTCAGTACACTCTCGTGAAGGTTTTAGGTATAATTTTTTATGCCCCCCCTTAAGGTCCTCTTAATCTTTCGACATTTTTCCTGCTGACTGAAATAAGAGCCTCCGAACATAAATGCTTGAAAGTTGCTTTCTTTCATATTATTTAGATTTGATGGATATTAAATCTAAAACGTCAGCCCAATTGTAAAGTTAATAATCCTAGCCTAATTTTTTCAAACAGTTTTAATTTGAAAATAAGATCATTATTTTGTATTCGGATAAAATTTCACAGGGGATAAGTATCGGGGGAGGGGCTTTGGGGTTTTCTCAGGGAGAATTTTTCACGGGGGAAGAGTTATGCATGAAAATTTTACACAGGTGGGAGATTTCTGCAGGGGGAAATTATCCATAGGAGGATATTTCTTGGGGGGAGAGTTGTACGTGAGTGAAACTTTTCAAGGAAATTTGTCAATAACTTTCAAATTAGAAATACTATTCTTATTAATGCAGAGAAGGGGTGTTCAGCAGGAGAGAATTTTCCAGTAGGAATTTCTAAAGCGGTGCAGAATTCTCCTTGAAATTCCTTTCTTTTGAAATCACAACAAAGTATGATCTGGACCTTGTATGTGATGGATTAAAAGAATCTAGGGCTAATAAAATCCAGTAATGAAACCATAGACAGGAGTGTAAGATTTTATTTTTCCGGGTAAAGATAGGAGGTAGTAGATTAGAAAAATACAAAGCAGGTGAGTTTATTTTAATATAACATGCGTAAATCCAATAAAATGGAGGTGTAATGTACTATAATTCTTGATAATTAGGAGATGATTGACTCTCTTTCCATTTGCTCTAAATCAAAGGTCAAAAATTAGAATAAACAAGTATACCAAATTTTAAAGGAAAATATTGATCTTTTTACTTTTATAGCTTTAATAAATCAAATAATATTAACATTTTGATTGCAAAACATCAGTATATGTATATTAAACTGACAATACACATTCATTTGTATTTTTTCAATAAAGTGCAAAATATGTTCCGGCCTTGGGAAGGCATAGGAGTTTTGAGCCCTGCTCATGTTAATTTCTAATACTTTAACTCTTTTCGTTTTTTTTAAGACTTTAAGTTTGGCCTGCTATTTGTATGCTGGAGAAAAGTTTTCAGCAATTTTTAACAACATACACCCTTTTAAAAATCTGGACACAAATAGAAGTGTTTAATTTAGTTTCATACCTCCTCTAGTTGACCTGAAATAGAAAACTTGATACCCTCCGCAAAAAAATCTGTTTACTTTCTTTGATAGCTTGGATACACTTACGCTATTTTGATTTGGTTAAATTTTAAGAGCAGAAGTAGCTCCGAAAGTTTGAACACAATACCCTCAGTCGCTCTTGGAAAACTACTGAAGTAGCCTTACGGGGAATTAGCATTAACACAGTGCATTTCGATTTAATCTTAAGGCAACATTTAGTTTTTAAACATAATGGGCAAATGAGAGGGTGGGTGTGGGAGGGGGATTAGTTGCCCTCCAATCACTTTCGACTATTAAAAACGTCATTAGCTCTTTCTATTTTCAATTCAAAGAGCCCTTTTCGAAGTTCCTACGACAACTCCTTCGATAGGAAGTGCCCTGGTCTAACATGTTACTCATGTTAAAAAAAAAAAAATAATAATAATAATACATTTTACACCCACATCGATCTTTACTATAAAAACGTCAAGCCTTCCAATCATTTTCGACTATTAAAAAGGGCGCTAGCCCTTTCAATTTCCAATTGAATAAGCCCTTTTTGAGTTTCTACGACAACACTTTCTATAAACACCTTATATGTCCCCGTGACATAAATTACAACCCTTGCCCTGGGGGCTGTTAGGGAGTTGTCATCCTTAAAGACATAATTTACAGAACTTTCAACTCCGTTAAACAAAACGGCTATTTCAAAATTTTGATTGGATATGTTTGGGGAATGGTGGGCGTGAGAGGGGCGTTATTTGCTCTCCAATCACTTTCAACTATTAAAAAAGGCACTAGCCTTTTCAATTTCCAATCGAATGAGCGCTTTTGAAGTTTCTACGACAAGGATTTCAATAAAAGCATTATATACCCCCAGGACATAACTTACAACCCTTGCCCTGAGGGCTGGGGGGGGGGGGTTATCATACTCAAAGACCTAATTTTCCGCAGTTTCAGCTATGTTGAAGAAAATTGCTATCTCAAAATTCTGATTGGATGTGTTTGGGGAAATGGGGGGCGTGAGAGGGGGGTTAGTTGCCCTGCAATCACTTCTGACTATTAAAAAGGATACTAGCTCTTTCAATTTCCAATCGAATGAGTCCTTTTTGAAGTTTTTACGACAACGCATTCTATAAAAACCTTATATGCCTCAGGGCATAACTTACAACCCTTGCTGTGAGCGGATTGTCATCCTAAAAAAGACACAGTTTCCGGAGCTTTCAACTACGGTGAACAAAATGCTTTTCTCAAAATTTTTATTGGATGTGTTTAGGGAAATGGTGGACGTGAGAGGGGGGTTACTTGTCCTCCAATCATTTTCGACTATTAAAAAGAGCACTAGCCGTTTCAATTTCCAATCGAATGATTTCTTTTTGAATTTTCTACGACAACGCTTTCAATAAAAAAAACCTTATATGCCCCCAGGGCATAACTTAAAACCCTTGCCCTGAAGGCTGGGGTGGGAGTGTCATCCTCAAAAACATAATTTCCGGAATTTTTATCTACCTCAAACAAAATGGCTATCTCAAAATTTTGATTCGATATGTTTGAGGAAAAGATTGGAGTGAGAGGGGTTTATTTGCCCTCAAATCACTTTCGAATATTAGAAAGGGAACCAGCCCTTTAAATTTTCAATCGAATGAGCCCTTCTTGAAGTTTCTACGACAAAATTTTCAATAAAAACCTTATATGCCCCCAGGGCATAACTTACAACCCTTACCCTGAGGGCTGTGGGCGGAGTGTCATCCTCAAAGATATAATTTCCGGACCTTTCAACTACCTTGAGCAAAACTACTATCTCAAAATTCTGATTGGATGTGTTTGGATAAATGATGGGCATAGAAGGGGTGTTAGTTGCCTTCCAATCGCTTTCGACTACTAAAATGGGCACTAGCAATTTCAATTTCCAATCAAATGAGCCCTTTTTGAAGTTTCTACGACAACGCTTTCTATGAAAACCTCACATCCCCCAGGGCATAACTTACGACCCTTGCCCTGAGGGCTGTGGGGGGGGGGGGAGGGGGGTGTCCTCCCCAAAGACCTAATTTCTAGAACTCTCAACTATGTTGAACAAAATGGCTATCTCAAAATTTTTATTAGATGTGTTTGGGGAAAACGGTGGGCGTGAGAGGGGGGTTAGTTGCCTTTTGACCATTAAGAAGGGCACTAGCCCTTTGAATTTCCAATTGAATGAGCCACTTTTGAATTTTTACGACAACGCTTTCTATAAAAACCATATATGCCTTTGGGCATAACTTACATACCTTGCCCTGAGGGCTGAAGGGGAGTGTCCTCCTAAAAAACATAATTTCTACGTGGAAATCAACTACGCTGAACAAAAAAGCTATCTCAAAGTTTTGATTGGATTTGTTTTGGGAATTGGTTGGCGTGGAAGGGGTGTTAGTTGCCTTCCAATCACTTTTGACTATTAAAAAGGGCACAAGCCACTCCAATTTCCAATCAAATGAGCCCTTTTGGAAGTTTCTACGACAACTCCTTCGATATGATGAGCTCTGGTCTAGAAAAAAAATAGAATCAATAATACATTGTGCCAACATAGTTCTTTACTTAGGCAGCACGATTGCGCTGCCTATGAAAAGCGGAGTGCCAGTACTTAATTTTATGTTTGTTTGATGTGTGTCTGCTGTTCATTATGTATTGCATAATGTTTTGAAATTAACCGACTGGCAGCTTCGCTAAATAGTAACTTTCTTCATTATCGCTCGAAGAAAAATGTGCTATTGAAGACTCAGGGCAGACATATGCCACCTTTAATTTATTCCATAGGGTGTTCAGTGCCCATCATAAAATGATTTCCAAAAATAAGCTTTTAGATATCTTCTAAGCACATTTAGGCTTGTATTTTTCCCAAATGCTTCAACACTCCTTTCCCCTAAATTATATCCCATTCCCTCTGACTGCCCAGATGTAGACTTACTCTTGCCCCCCTCCAAATAAAAATGCTGGAACTATACCCATGGTGCTGTTTGGGACAACTGAAATTTAAAAATTTAATGCAACTGAAATGTAATTTGACCTTTCCACATAAAAGTTGCAGGACTTTTTTTTATTGTTTTTACTATGTTTTGTCAACCCGGGAGGCATTGTTATATGATACTTGGACCATTTTGAATGAAATGGCTATCTCATAGTTTTGATCGGCTGTATTTGGTGAAAATAGGGCGTGGGTGGGGGATAGTTGCCCTCCGATCACCTTTGACTCTTAAAAAGGGAGCCAGAACTTTCAGTTTCCAATCAAATGAATCTCAACAAAAGTTTATATGACCATCACTTCCATTAAAAAGTTAAATACTCTCGGGGTATAAATTACAACCTATGCCCCCGGGCTCTGGGGGGCTGTGTCAAGCCTGGATGCATTGTTATATGATCTATGGGCTATTTTAAACCAAACACCTGTCTCAAAATTTCAATCGGATGTATTTGGGGAAAAGAGGACGTGGGGGGGTCTAGTTACCTTCCGGTTCCTTTTGACTCTTAAAAAGGGAACTAGAAACTTTGATTTCCGACCAAATGAGCCTCCTGCAAATTTTATAAGACCACCCCTTCCATAAAAACTTATATACCCCCGGGGTATAGCATACAATCCTTACCCCCGGGGTCTAGGGGGTTGGGTCAACCTTGGAAGTATTGCTATTTGATCTTCGGACTATTTTGAATAAAATAGCCATCTCAAAATTTCAATTTGATGCATTTAGAAAAAAGTGTTGTGGGAGGGGCTAGATGCCCTCTGATGACTTTTGACTCTTAAAAAGGGAACTAGAACTTTCAATTTTCAATCAATTGAGCCACCTCCAAAGTTTGAATGACCACCCTGTCCTTAATTGATTTTGATGTCCCTGGGGCATAACTTAAAGGACTTGCTCCCCGGGCTCAAGGGGGTTGTGTTGACTTTGGAACTTTTGTTATTTTTCTTTGGACTATTTTGAACAGGATGGCTGTCTCAAAACTTTGATCGGGTGCGTTAGAAGAGAAAAGGGTGTGGGGGACTAGTTGACCTCTGATCACTTTTGACTTTTATAACGGGCACTAGAATTTCTGATTTAAAATCAAATGAGCCCCCTCCGAAGTTTACAAAACCACCCCTTCCATATGAAGTTCTTCTAGAAAAACAAACATTAAGAATAAGACATTGAGGCCCTATGGCCTCAATTTGTGAAAAGCGATTCCATTTGCATAACTCTTCTCTGAACAATCTTAATTGGTAATTGAATAATAGGGGTGAAACAGAGCTCACTAATACTTTTAATTGGATTGTATGAAAGTGGTAAAAAGGCTTTAACTGCTTACCAGTTAAGGTAAGTCCGAGGGGGATGGTAACTCTTACGCAATTTAATATAAATTGATCATAAGGTGATCATGGGACTTGACTTAGCTTTACTTCTTGGCTGTGTTCTGTATAATACGTAACTACCATTTGACGGTGTTGTCAACAAAAAATATGCTTTAGCATTGGGGTATACTAAAAAGTTGAAACTAATAAAGATGTATATACCAAGAAAAGAATTTCAATAATGAAATTTAGAACAATCCTTAGAAATCCATAGAAATCAACTAGTGACATGATTATGGGTTTGAACCATCAAGGACCACAACCACCAATGACCCTAACCACCAAGGATCTCAACCTCCAAGGGTCCTCTATCCCCAACCTCCAAGGAGCCCCCTCCCTCCAACTTTTTTGGGGCACTTCCGACCATTGTTTTATAATTTTTTTTTAAGTTTGTGTTTTTTTAACTTTCTTTTTTATTTGTTTTTTAACATGATAATTTTTTCAACTTTTTTTAAATGTCTTAGAACGACATAAAACATACTTAAAACATAAGAAATTCACATTTATTTTCCAAATTCAAAATGAGAATGATATAGAAATGTTAATAGTGACTTTTACTATTAGAAAAATAATATTTGTAGTAGCACTTTCTTGCTGAACTGAATTTTTTGGACTTAACAATTATTCAACTTTTTTACGTATCTTAAAATGACATGAAATATGCTTGCGGCTGTACCAATCATGCTCTATGCTTGCTCATAGACACGACGTGGCTTTCCCACTGGTACTGTATGGCAGGTTATCAACACTACCTAGTTTATTGCATGTGTTAAATCAGTAATTTTTACGCAGTGGAAGGATAAACACATAAGTCATATTTTTAAAAAAGTGAAGATGAAGCATTTTACGAAAGTTTGTGATAGTGTTATTGTAGTATGAATGCTGACGAGGAGAAGTATTTGAACTATGAAACAAGTAAAAATGGCAGCACTATCGGAAACGTATGAATGCATTGTCGTGACAGTAAGGAATTTAATTTCTTTGGAGTACGAAAAAAATTCAACTCTTATGATGGTGGATATGCGAGATTGAGATCTCTGGAGATGATTGTACTCAAAGAGAATGCCAACATAAAAATAATAGTTGATGAAGAGGGGCATCTTCTTGCTAGTGCTTGTTGTAAAATGTTACCCAGTGTTAAACCCTATCGTCAGCTTTCGGGTATTGGTATTCAACAGAAGGTCAAAAGAAGAAAGGCGTACTTTTCTACTAAAATCATAAGCCATATCTTGTCTACGTGCCGGAACTGTTACCTGTGTAAAAATAATGTGGTAATAGACAGTGAATTGCCAGAAAAATAAAAAGGGCATTGGTAGAAAATATCACTGAGGAATATAAAGATGAATCGATGAAAAACAAAGTGGCAGCCAACGAAACTACCATAATTGACAATATAGTCAATGAATATAATAATAACAAAGATGAAATGCATATTGAACATGTGGATGACCCCCCAGTCAAAATGTGTTCACATGATAATGTTATTGTAGCATTGAATGCTGACAAGGAGAAGTATTTGAACTATAAACAAGTGCAAGTGGTAGCACTATCGGAAATTTATGCGTGCATTGTCATGACAGGGAGAGTTTAGATTTCTTTGAAGTACCTAAGAATTTCCATTATAAAAATGCTAGATATTCGAAAGTATCATTTACAGAGATGATTTCACTCAAAGAGAATACCAACATCAAAATAATAGTTGATGAAGAGGGGTATCTTCTTGCTAATGGTTATGGTAACATGTTACTTATTGATAGATCCTATCGTCATCTCTTAGGTGTTAGTATTCAAATGAAAGCAAAGGGGAAAAGAAAGACCTACTTTTCTACTAATATCATAAACCATGTCTTGTCTACGTACCGGAACTGTTACCTGTGTAAAAATAAGGTGATAATAGACAGTGAAATTGCAGTAAAAATAAAAAGGGCATTGGTAGAAAATATCACTAAGGAATATAAAGATGAATCGATGAAAAACAAAGTGCCGGCAACTGTTACTACCATCATTGGCAATACAGTCAATGAACCTAATAATAGCAAAGATGAAATGCATATTGAACATGTGGATAACCCCCCAGTAAAAATTGCGTATGACTCAAAATGGAATAATGATTATTCTACTGGTTACAAACTAAGAGAAGAGAGTAACTATAGTATCAAGAGAGAACATGGTGAATTATTTTATGGAACAGATTCAAAATGTCCAAAGTTGTTCAAAGATGTTAATAATGTATAATAATGTGTGAAACATATTTTTATATTAATATTCTACATGTCATTATTCCATTAAATATATTATACATTACATTGTTGCACGATCATTATTTTTTAGGGTTTGCAAGAACGTTAAACGTTTAGAATATCTATTATAAAGTTGGAGATGTAAGAAAAGGAATTTTCAGAAATATTGATACTACTACTAGCAGGCTCATAGGGGATAAATTAGGAAATGAGATAGGTTAAAACAACTTTTACCAAAGTCTGAGAGATATGAGCTGAATTTTTTCTCAAAAATCTCCACAGCCAAGCAAGCACCCGTTCAGACACACAGACAGATAGAGTTTTCAGTTTTCAGAAACAGGAACATCCACTTTTAAAATACATCTGATTTTATTAATAATATTTGATTTTTAATAAAGTCGTAACAAACTCTTTCTTGAATTCGCCTCTTGGATAGACAACACAGACATTTCATTCAAGAAACTATGAAAAAATTGTAAGTAAGTAAGAAACTCTTTCTTGAATTTACCTCTTGGATACTCAATACTCAAATTTCATTTATAAAATTATGAAAAAATTGTAAATAAGTAACAAACTCTTTATTGATTTCACTTCTTGGATATACAATACGGAGATTTCATTCAAGAAATTAGGAAAAAATTGTAAGTAAGTAAAAAACTCTTTCTTAACGTCACCTCTTGGATACACAATGCAAATATTTCATTCAAGAAATTATGACACAATTGTAAGTAAGTAACAAACTCTTTCTTGAGTTCGCCTCTTGGATACACAATACAGAAATTTCATTCAGGACATTATAAAAAAAATTGTAAATAAGTAACAAGCTTCCTCTTGAAGTCACCTCTTTTATACACCATGCAAAAATTTCATTCAAGAAACTATGAAAAAATTGTAAGTAAGTAACAAACTCTTTCTTGAATTCACCTCCTGAATGCACAATACAGAAATTTCATTCAAGAAATTATGAAAAACTTGTAAGTAAGTAACAAACTCTTTCTTGAATTCGCCTCTTGGATGCACAATACAGAAATTTCATTCAAGAAATTATGAAAAAATTGTAAGTAAATAACAAACTCTTTCTTGAATTCACCTCATGGATACACAATACAGAAACTTCATTCAAGAAATTATGAAAAAATTTTAAGTAAGTAACAAACTCTTTCTTGAATTCACGTCCTGGATATACAATACAGATATTTCATTCAAGAAATTATGAAAAAATTGTAACTAAGTAAAAAGCTCTTTCTTGAATTCGCCTCTTGGATACAGGATACAGAAATTTATTTCATGAAATTATTAAAAATTTTAAGTAAGTAACAAACTCCTTCTTGAATTAACCTATTGGATACAGAATACAGACATTTCATTCAGGAAATTATGAAAAAATTGTAAGTAAGAAATAAAATCTTTCTTGAATTCACCTCTTGGATACACAATACAGATATTTCATTCACAAAATTATGAAAAAATTGAAAGTAAGTAACAAACTCTTTCTTGAATTCGTTTCTTGGATACACAATACAGAGATTTCATTCAACAAATTATAAAAAATTCTAAGTAAGTAACAAACTCCTTCTTGACTTCGTCTCCTGGATACACAATACAGACATTTTATTCAAGAAATTATAAAGAAATTGTAAGTAATTAACAAATTCTTTCTTTAATTCACCTCTTAGATACACAAAACAGACTTTTCATTCAAGAAATTATGAAAAAATTGTAAGTAGGTAACAAGCTCTTTATTGAATTCACCTCTTGGATACACAATAAAGAAATTTCCTTCGTGAAACTATGAAAAAATTATAAGTATGTAACAAACTGTTTCTTGAACTCACCTCTTGGATATACAATACAGAAACTTCACTCATGAAATTATGAAAAAATGTAAGTAAGTAACAAACTCGTTTTTGAATTCACTTCTTGAATACACAGTACAAAAATTTCATTCAAGAAACTATGAAAAAATTGTAAGTAAGTAAGTAACAAACTCTTTCTTGAATTTGCCTCTTGGATACACAATACAGAAATTTCATTAAAGAAATTATGAGAAAATTGCATGTTGAATTTAGGTTAGAGTAGTTATAGATGGCAGCTAACCCGCTCAGACACAAAGTCATAGTGAGAGAGACAGGCAAAAATTTAGGTTAATTTAGGTTAACTTAGAGTGGCCTACCACTCTAAGGTGTTATTATCTCCAAGTATTTCCGTCCTACCTTTATACGCCACTATAAATTAGGTATAATTGTGTAGAGACGCAACTTAAATGTCACCAACAAAGTAGTAGTTTGATAGAAAAATTTAATCATAATGAGAAGCGTAAGATTAACACCATTCTCGGAAACGACGTTCGTTTATTTTTTAGTTTGTCTGGAACTTTATGTTAGTTTGACACACCAATAGCTGGGGGAAAGGATGCTGCAAGATGAGTCGCCTGTTGATAAACCTATGCAATTAGATTTTAAACCTGAATTTGCTTTTCTCTTTTTTCATCTAATTAATAGCGGTCCAGTAAAATGGGTGTTGACACAGAAACTTGTCTGGTAAGTCATGTCTCTTCTGTAGTACTAGATACCTGTTCGTGGTAAGTCCTTTCCCGTTGAAACTGCACACATATTCATGACCCCCTGGGCGTGTCCCGGTAACTGCTGTCATCCTTAAAGACCTAATTTCCAAAACTTTCAGCTACGTTGAATAAAATGGCTATTTAAAAATATTGATTGGATGTGTCTGGGGAAAAGATGGCCGTGAGAGGAGGGTTAGTTGCCCTCAAATCACTTTCGACTATTAAAAAGGGTACCAGCCCTTTGAATTTCCAATCGAATGAGCGCTTTTTCAAGTTTCCACGACAAAGATTTCAATAAAAACCTTATATGCCCCCAGGGTATAACTAAAACCCTTGCCTTGAGGTTTGTGGAGAGTGTCCTCCTCAAAAACATATTTTCTATCTAGAAATCAACTACGCTGAACAAAATGGCTATCTCAAAATTTTGATTGGATGTGGTTGAGGCAATGGTGGGCGTGGAAGGGGTGTTAGTTGCCTTCCAATCACTTTCGACTGTTAAAAAAGGTACTAGCCATTTCAATTTCCAATCTAATGAGCTGCTTTTAAAATTTCTACGACAACGCGTTCTGTAAAAACCTTATATGCCCCTGGGCATAACTTACAACCCTTATCCTGAGGGGTGTGGGGGGTTTGGCATCCTCAAAGACCACATTTAAAAAATGACGATTCTTTCCGTTTTCCGCAAGAAATAACCATCAACATATTCAAATTTAATTTTTATTTACTACAAATTTAAGTTTTGGAATGCCTCTATCATGCTGCTGACGAGTATGGCGTGGTTTGCTGCCTTCGTGTTCCCCATGAAGTTGTTCACCATCTGCATAACCGATTTCCACGCAGCGCACTCTAGCGTTTTCATTGAGTTTTCGAACTTTGTTTCCTATAGGAGCTGCCGTATCTGTGGGTCATCGAAAATACCGGTCTTCAGCTTCTCAATGGTCAGTCAGGGAAAGCCTTAGCAGAGGTAGGTGAAGCAGCTCCCAGCCTTTTCCAGGGCACGCGTGAACTGCTTCATTAATCCAAGCTTCATGTGTAGTGGTGGGACCAGTATATACTCCCAGTCAACAAAAGGTTCGTTTATGATTTTTCTCGCCCCAGTTACTAACTGCTCTGGCGCCAGCCACCCTTTCTTTACATAGTGCTTGGATCTGTCTCGACTGTTCCACATAAATATAAAGCATGGTTACTTCATGAATCGGCACTGCTGACCAAGTAGAAAGTTCATCGTCTTGAAGTAGACACAGATCATCCACTGGTGATGCTCATATGGAATTTTTTCAAGCGCATACTTCACTGCTTCATATTTTTCTTTGAGAATTGTGGAGTGCACAAGGGGGATTGAGGCGAATTGGTTCCCGTTGTGGAGGAGCCCACACTTCAAAGAGCGTTTGTTGCTGTCAATGAAGAATTGTCAATCCCTTGGATCGTATTGAGGAGTTTACCAAGAAGACTGGCGACATCTTGGCAGTACACAAGGTTTTACTCGTGGCAGAAGTACCCCATATAGCCCTCATGTCTTCTACGAAAGAAAGTGGTATGTGCGTCCTCGCCAAATAGATTTTCTTTTTGAGCCTGGAGGCCAACAGCTCTTAGGAAGTCTTCAACAAGCTGAGATCCCGAACCACATCATTAAGCTCACATTGAGAAAACAGCTGCAAACTATCTTGTGCTTTGTACTCCTCTTCTGTATATCCTCCCTTATCTGCACTGGTGACCTTGCCGTCACTGTCGGGAAGCTCTGTGAACGCTGGTATAGGAATTTTTGGCAATGAGCAGCTGGACGGTGTGCAGATGGAAGGTCGGGGTACTGGAGGCTGTTTCAATTCTTCTTGGTTGATGCCAGTAGTATTGGTGGCAGAGAAGCAACAATCCAATGCCTAGTCTATCGGCTCCCTCCAAACCACTGGAATCTCAACCTTCAGTGAAGTTTTCGTGCCCTTTGTCCACTGCTGGAGGTATTCCACACACGTCTTGCACACCGTGTGTGGTGCCCCGGACTTATCTTGGTCACCCAGTTTGACTTCAAATTAAGCCTCGCAGGCGCGCTTTACAAATCCTAACATGTTTCTCTTGTCCACTGACAGCGTGTAATCTCTGCAAATACAGCAGAAAAAGTCAGGATCATTCTTGTATGACCGTCGCGCCGAAGCCATATTCATAAAGTGAAAGAAACAAAAATGCTGGTTAATGTCAGGCAGTGAAATTTAGAATCAATTTCATTGGCTAAGGGTTAATTAAATGGCTTTGCAATCACGCATACACGTATGAAGATGCTTTAGAGATATAAGCTAATCTTGTAATTCGATATAATCTACAAAAAAAAAGTATGATTGAACCCAAAACCCCTGATATTAGCATATGCATAGCTCGATAGGTAGGCCTATGACTGTAACTGAAAAACTTGACCTGATGGAGCAAAATAAATGTGATATTCGGACTCAGAACACCAAAATTAGTCTAAATTAGATGACAAACCCCTGGCGATGTTTTCGCTGTTACCCAGTGCTATCAGTGATGAAACAAATTTCATGTTTATTTTTGGACGTCGCTACAGCCAAAAATATTTTACATAATTTCTGACTTCGCAAATCTGTACAAGCTGTTCTTTTCGTTTTAAATTCATCTTCGTTAAGGTGCTTTTATTGCTGTTAACATGTAATTTAAAAGGCTTTCGCAAAAAACCTGTGTGTGATTTTTAAACGTGGTTCTGGAAAAAGAGAACTTTCCACCCCTTTTGGGCCTGTTTTACCAAACATTTATTTTTTACTTTATGTTCACCCTGGTCAGTATAGCGATTCTGGTCTCTCTTTTGACCGCGGAAAAATTTTGATTAGCGCCCCTCCCCCCTGTTTTCTAAAATTTTCAGGCCAAATTTAACAAGGTTATCATTTATTAACAAAATTTTACCAACTGCACTCTCTACTTTATTTTAATTGAAATAAAATTTAAAAAAAAATACAAAACGATTAAAAATTAACTTAAATTTTTGTGCTCTTCCCCCGTAAGACCATCTCTGTCCTTGGTCCAGACAACAAATTTCTTTTAGTATTCCTGGAACCTATTATTTTTTCTCCTTCCTCAATAAAAATATGTTTCAACCGAGACAAGTGATTTTGCGAAGAGCCACCAGCTATAATTGGAACCAAATGAACAAAAATATTAATATTCTTCTATTGAGTTCGTTAGTATCAGATCCATCTATTCACCGAGCCAGAATTACGATATTATTTAGACTTCTACGTAGAGAAAGATCAATATTTGCATTAAAAAATAGGAAAATTTTCTCTTATTTTTACGTACACCAAATTTCAAAAATATTGTTCGATAGATGAATAGAACGAAATCTCATTTATTGATTAATATCAACATTTTCGTCTCTCAATGAAATCAAATCCGTAGGAGAGTAGAAAAATAACATACCAAAACTTTCACATGGAACACAAACCTTGGAAGTTTCAACCCAGTCGCAAAAAAGTATTTCGTTTTTTTTTACCAATTTTTAAGAGAAGCATCTTGCCCCAAACTTAAAATTTTCTTTCACATTAGAGTGCACCTTGCCCAGGGACTTAGAGCTTTAAATATCAATCTGTTCTAGTAAAATACTTTGTTCACTTTTTTTACCTTTATTTAGGGGAACCAGTTTTTTCATTCTTTTTTTGCACTTTAGAGTCCTCTTAGATCAGGACTAAGGAACATAGATTCCGAGCTGAACAAATAAAATTTTATTGGGATCATGAAGCCAAACCAATGTTATTGTTTTTTATATTTGGATCTTCCTGCCCCGGGGACTTATGATTGCAAATTTCAGGAATAAAAAGGTTTATTGCCCCCTTAGCGCGAAGAAAATTAGCTTTCAAGTCCTGTTTTGGGCCACTATTTGAGGAGGCCCATATTCCACATTAAAACTTTTTTTTTTATAAATTCGGGTTCATTTGGCAACGAGCTTGGAGTTTTAACATTCAAATCCTTCAAAATGATGAGTTTGTTGGCTCATTTTAGGATCCCATTTTCAGATGATCGAAGGGCTTTCAGGTATGTGTTTCAAGGGAAAAAAGAGTTTATTCTCAAGTTTTTTTTGGAGTACTTTCCCCTAGAATATTTTTGTGAAGGAGTGTTCCCTTGTCCCAGAAACTTATGGCTGTTAGTTTCAAGCCACTCCGAAGGCTAATTTGTTAGCCCTTTTCGACTTTTTTTTGGAGGGGGTTATAATATTTTATATTTTTCTTTGTGTAATAGGAATTTCTTCACCTAAGGACTTAAGCATATAAGGTTTTAGCCGATTGGAAAATACCAAGACATTTTTTAGCCCCATTTCTGGGCACACCGCACCCCTAAGTCACTTCGTTTGCATTAGCTTCCCTTTTACTCATGAATTTAACGTAGTAAATCTAACAATGATCGAGAAAACGAGCTTTTTGGCCTGTTTCTGAGCCTTCTAGCCCCCTTCTTCCTACTAAGAAATGTTTCGTCCCCTGGGCCCAGGCATTAATGTTTTAAAGTTTCAAGCCTATTAATAAAAACAATTTTGATACTTGTATAATATACGACCTACCGTTCAAGTTGTTCATTAATTGACTCATCATAGAACCGGGTTTTTTCGTTAGTTTCTTTCAGCTTAGCGTGAGACAAGACAAAGAGAAGTGATAGAATAGATGGAAATGTATAATTTGTGCTATATATTTGCACATTCGAAATAGCATTAGGTAGGGCGTATATCATGCAAGTACCCAAATTTTGTACCATTTTCAGGCCCCATATTTGCGGGGCTTTGGTCCAACAATAAGATCTTCGGTTCTTTTTCTGGCATATATTTCTCAACAAACAAATTTTCTTTCTGTATTTCTTGTGCATTAGGGTGGGGTTTTCTTGGCTGAAGGACGTAAGGATATAAGTTTTGAGCTATTAGAAGAACACATTTGGCCCTTTTTTGAGTCATATATTTGGGAAGGCCCATGTTCACAAGCTAAGATAATGTTTTTGCTTTAGAGTCCCTTTATAAGAGGCACTTACAGTCTTAAGCTTCCGCCGGTCCAGAGAAAAGTCTATTGAAGCTCTTATCGCAAATATCAAAACGACGGCTTCTACCAAGTTCTTCAATTAATCAGCATGAACTGATATTTTTAATTGAAAAAATTAGCCAACATCCCTGCTATCAATAAATTCAAAATGATACCACTTAAAAATGAATAGGAATTAAATTTAAATGAACGTAATTGATCACAAATAAGGATGGCCCCAAACCCCTAATAATGATGCTCCCCAAAGCCCCTAAGAACAAAATTGGCAGAGTATCATTTGCTCTTTAATGAAAACATTATTATATATTGGAATGCGAAAACATTTAATAATGCTTAAACTTCTAGGAATTCTTTTTCGTTACATCCAGGTAATCCTACCCATCAAACTGGTCGTTTTAGCTTTATTAGTCCCATGCGTGGCAAATTTTCATCAGTGATTTGTTTCTTTTAAATCCGTTTCTTTCAAATAATTTATTATGTTCCAATCTTCCTGAAAACCAGAAGCTGTACCAACAGCTCACGTAACGCTCATAGGTCTAACTTATTAGAATAAAGCTGTGCATTGAACATTTTTATGTGCCTCCGGTTTTTTCTTATGCTGATGATGACTTGTATATAAATACATAATGTTTGTCAGTTGATGTATTTTTTTTATTTACGGAGAATGAACACCCTCCCTCCATTGCATTTATTTTTTTTACAGAATTCCAGGTTTTTCCATCTTTCTGTTTTTTTAAATAAAGCTAGAATTTATTTTCTGAGAAATGAAAGTCGTCCTAAGGGGATGCTTAACCCCATACAGGCCTTTCCCATCGGTACGACAGTGCTGATCATGTATTTATTATTTTGTTCCTGTTTTCCAGTCAATAGGTCCTTGCCCAGTAAGTGCATTTAACGGGAGAGTCACCATCTACGGGTCTAGGTGCCCGAGAAGCTGTCATCTCCTTACACTGTTCAAGGACTTTGCAATTTCTATGTTCAAAGATGATTCATTTCCACACATGCATATACTGTCAGGTTAAAAATAATGAATTCATCTTGTACATGGATAGGATGACGAATAGATTCTATTTTACGATGGTGCTTATGTTGAAATAATAGTACTCTTTTATTACGACTCATTTATTTAACGCCCATTCTCGTGAACGTGTACTCGAATGCACGCTCAATCTTGAAGGCTTGTATAGTTTTTTACAAGACGTCAGACAATACATAATAGAAAGTTATAAGTCGAAATGGCGATAATTCAGCGCCTTTTTAGCTTCAAACTGCTTTTTACTTCATCGTTTGTAATCACCTGTAATGTCGAATCTCCCTGGAAAAGCATGCCACCCAGTTTTCAGCGTTGGGTGGTCTAACTTGGAATTACAACCCCTGGGGAGGAATATCAGCAGGCAATTGTAAGAAACCGGCAAAGTTAGGTAACCGCTGATGAAGGTTGCTGTGATTCAAGATGGTGTAAATTATCGCAGTATTATTTGAATCCTTGGTTAATCAGTATGTAAAATGCCAAATGAAAGAATGCAGTTACTGTCCAAGTCGTCACTTAACAACGTCTATAAAAGCTTTACAAAAACGCAGTTTATTGCAGCCGGCATCGTCCTAGTTACCATCTTTTCATGAGCGCCAACCGAAGGGTGAAAAGGGACTTAAGCCTCTTGGCAAATCCAGGTTGTTCCTAGAATGTCATAATCTGTATTTTGTTTAATTAAAAACGAAGAGAAAACACTATTATATTTCATTTTTAATTGATTCTGAAAATGGGTCTCACAAAATGTGTAAAGAAGTTGTCTGTGGGCAAAATTTGAGCCTTAATATTAATTGAGCCCTGCATATTGACCCAACATAGATTGTCATCTGAGTATTAAGTGGTCGTGTTGATATTCATTTCACACCAGAATTTATTCTAATTTATATAATAGTTATTTACCATAAACAGGACTGAGGAGACAGACCCTGGAGGGAAAACGCAACTTCTGTATAGTGCATTTGTTTTCATGGTATCTTGGATGGGGGGGGGCTAAAGGAATCTGTTAAATTTGCCCTTTATTTGTTTGTCAGTAGCATTGATTATGTAGTTTACTAACATCGGAGTGCACAACTATTCTGTTTGTGGATTCCCTTTTTATATTTCTAAATAGTAATTTGTTTTTATAGAAAGCTGACAATAAAAGACTTTGAAGAAAGACATACCCAACAGAAGTAGGGGGAGGGATGAAAAATATGGAGTAATTTAGGTTTGCTTTTATTTTTTGAAAGTATAGAAGTCAATTCAAAGTATTTTATTCTGCTAGCATACACGACCGATATTGTACTTGGAGGTACAATAGGTGCATTTTTGCACAAAATAGATATCAATAGGTGCATCCTATTTGATAAGAGGACTACGAGAAAGTTTTAACATAGAACGATATGTTCTGTCCCACTAGCTCTATCCTATATCTTTAGAGTGGGGTCAAATAGCCTTACGAACCCCAGCCAAATTGAGCGATCCACATTTTAATTTTCGAGGAATCCACTTGAAGAGACATGGCAGCATGCTTTACAGTCTTTATTCTTTGAGACGGCTAATGGAATTTTGTGTCATGGACCAAGACGCGTAGATGGTTCACTATGTGACCTATTTTCATGTCAGTGATAACGCAAGAAAAATAATGAGGCCCAGAGTACTACCCTGCAAAACTTCAGCATTCATCAGATAGTTGCGTAACATATAGCTGTCAGGTACAACTTTCGTATAACAGTTATCTAAGAAATGTTCAACCACACCGAAGATTTCTACTACGGACCCATGAGAACGATTTTTAAAAGCTAAAAGACATCAGTCTTATACACTATCCCCGACCCAGGAGCTGGGTTATATCTTAATGCTTAGCTACAACTACAAGGCAGTCTAGCACAGACTGTTTCCACTGGAACGCTGACCATATTTATCGCTTAGTCACCTTTTTGGTTCAGGGTTCACATAATTTTGTTTTGCTTCTCCCCCCCCCTCCCCAAGAAGAACTAATTATGAAAATGTACGGTGTTCCTTTAAGCTACAGCTTTTTAGAGCTCATCCTAGGGGTCAAAGGGAGAAATGGTCTACGTCTTGAGCTTAAACTAATCTGTCAACACTTATTTAAACTAAAGAGGAACTAGAAAGACAGAATAAACAGAAGCCAAACAGGAGCGGGGGGGGGGGGTAAAAATCTGGGGTTAAGTTGGTTTGTTTATAGTTTTTTAGAGCAAAAAGTAACCTAAAGTATCATTTAATCCTCTTGATTATTCCCACGGAATATGTTTCATCAGATGCCGACATCAGATAAAAGGACAGAGAGTGAAATCTTACTCAGAGAGATAATGAGGGCTTGGCCAGCTCAGCTCAGCAGTGTTTTAGGACAATGTTTAGGGTGTTATCAAGGCCTGAAGTTTTCATGAGTTCTTTTGCTCACCAAATATGACATTTCTTATTGAAGAAAACAAACCAACGATATAAACTGGAGTCATGGATTAATTTAGTATTCATTGGTTCCGATGAAGCAAGCCGCTCCCTAGGCTATTTTAGTTTCATTTACAATGGGATTACTTATTGACAATGCAATATTGTCATAGCAACCAAAAAGCCATTACTTTTGTTACCTGACCAGCACTAACATAGTAAGAAAATCGATTTGGACATTAACAAATCCATAGAACAGAAAGTGTTGACACATATGGATGCAGGTAGACGGCAGTGATGGATTAAAGAATGTTGGTTTTCAATAAAAAAAAATCTCGTTAGCCGTAGTGCAAGATTACATAGAATGCAAGAAGAGCCCATGTTTTACAAAAAAATAAATGTTATATAGCACCAAAGTTTCTCGAACTTGGCTTCTATTAAACTGAAAATTCAAGGAATAAGATGACTTTTATTTATATTCAAAGTA
>JAQQPU010016461.1:7671-19865 GCA_029168905.1 Artemia sp. Kazakhstan ARC1039
GGGGGGGCTAGTTGCCCTCCAATCACTTTTGACTATTAAAAAGGGCATTAGCCCTTTGAATGTGCCTGTTTTAAAGTTACTACGACAACGCCTTCTATAAAAACCTTATATGCCCCCAGGGCATAACTTGAAACCCTTGCCCTGAGGGGTGTGAGGGAGTGTCCTCCTCAAAAATATATTTTCAATCTGGAAATCAACTACGCTGAACAAAAATGGCTATCTCAAAATTTTGATTGGATGTGTTTGGGGGAATGTTGGGCGTAGGGGGGGGGAGGGCTAGTTGCCCTCAAATCACTTTTGACTATTAAAAAGGGCGCTATCCCTTTGAATTTCCAATCGAATGAGCCTTTTTTGAAGTTTCTATGACAACGCCTTCTATAAAAAACCTTATATGCCCTCAGGGCATAACTTAAAACCCTTGCCCTGAGGGCTGTGGGGGTTTACCCTCCTCAAAAACATGTTTTCTATCTGAAAATCAACTACGCTGAACAAAATGGCTATCTAAAAATTTTGATTGGATGTGTTTGGGGGAATGATGGGCGTGGGGGGAGGGCTAGTTGTCCTCCAATCACTTTCGACTATTGAAAAGGGCACTATCCCTTTGAATTTCCAATTGAATGAGCCTCTACGAATGAAGCTTCTACGACGACCCCTTCCATATGAAGTGCTTCTGGGAAAAAAAAAATAATAAAGCATTGGAGCCGTATGGCCTTTACTATAGGCAACGCTACAGCGTTGCCTCTGAAAGAGATTAATTCGACTGCAGTCAAACTGCATTCGCTATGATGATAATTTTCAGGTTATACGATTAAAAGGGTGTGTCTTTATCCACTCTTATCTACCCTACAACTCAAATAGAATGCAGTCTCAGTCTGCATGGGCATCTCGCAGTACTTTTATTTTTACACGTGTGAATAAAAATGTTCATTATCATTTTGAAAAGTTATTATTAAGTGTTATGCCACTGAGTCTTTCTCGGCACCAAGTTATACATATTTCTGCTGACACTATGCGCACTGCCATCCGTCAATTGAAATATAAGTCAATTGATTTCGATGGGACTAGTAAGATTCGTTTACGTGTTGATTGTAATCTGTTGTTCTGGTCCAGTTTCAGATCCGTTTTCAAATTTCCTTTTGTGGCAGAGTCAATTGCATTTTAAAGCAGGGCAAGGACCCATTTTGTTCTTCATATCACCCTATAACTGTTTCTTGTAATCCTAGCCAATTGCTTGAATACCTTTTGCTGATTTTTGTAAATTCTAATTTTAAATTTGGGAAAAACCAGTTCGGGTTTCAGAAGGAATTCGGTTGTCAGTACACAGGATTCTGTCTTCTTTTCTATTCTAAGCTTCGAAAAGAGGTGATGGCCTCTATATATTGCCCTTTATTGGTCAAAACCTCTTGACTCTGTTTTGTACGCTCAAGCCCTTTATACTCTGGTTCCAAGTGGTGTAAATTTTTCTGTTATTTATCAATAAACGTATTGGTATAGGAATTATTTTCTACAGCTGAAAATTAGTGATGGTCTTTATCTAAATTCTATAATTTCACGCAAGGTAAGGCGTGAGGCAATGTGGAGCTTTATCTCTTCTATTTTTAAACTGTGTGTCTCTAGTGTATTGAATAGTCTTCCAACTGCTTGCTATTTATAAAATTCCATAGTCTCATACCTAGCTTACGTAGATGACATTCTTTTAATTAGTCTCTCACGGAAGGACCTTTAGGATTCAGTTAACTTTTGTCTCTACTTTTGCCACTAATTGAATTGCTGTAAATGTTGATAAGTTTGAGATCCTCTCTTAATGTAAGGCTTCTTGTAGATCATCACTTGTATGTCAAAATTTTTCTATACATTTTTAAGAATCAATTAAACGGTTGGGAATCTCGACCACAAGTAATCTATTGTTGTTTTTGCTCGCGTAGAGTTTCTGACGCTAAGTTTAAGCTCCAGATTGGGTATTCAAAAATTGTTTCTAACAGGAGTAAATATAACCGTAACGCACTAAAGAAACTATATTCGACCTACTGCGACCACAGATTTTCCAAAAACTTCGGCCTAATATAAGCAAAATCAAATAAAGAGACTAACACAAATAAATACTTTTAATAACTCTACTTACAATTTATAAACTAGCTCTAGAATTTTGCAAAGGGATATTAGATGGCGTTTGTTGTATTTTGGTTTCTTCTAAAAGACGGACACGAAGCGCCGGTCTTATGAGTTTTCTTGGAATTTTGTTAAGTGATGATAGATGGCGGTTGTTGTATTTTTGGCTTGTAAGAGGGGCGACACGAATCGCCCCTCTTATGAGTTCTTTTAGATAGATAGATAGATAGATAGAAAGATAAACTTTTATTTTCACCAAAATATTCATGGTGCTGCCAAATTTCTTTGGTATAGTCACATTAAAAAGTGAATATTAAAAAAAAAAACACTTATCAATCCTCCTGATTTTCGTTATAAATATTTACAAAACTAGGTATAAAACTTTTTGCTAACTACTTATGGACACAGCGTACCGGCTGAAGTTTCTCAACGGGCACTGTAGCCCAGTGCAGGAGTCATTTTGTTGTGGATTGAGGGGGGAAAGGGTTTTGTGGATTGGGTGGATCAGAGATATTCTTCCAAAATCCATGCAGAGTTCCTCTCTTCTTTTATTCAGAGTTTGCATTTTGAACTTTGTCAGCAGCTCTTCATACGACATTTCTGTCTGCTTTGATACTATCATTAGAGCTCTTTTCTGAGCTCTTTCGAGCCTGACGCTTTGCTCAGCCGCCAGTCCAAACTGCCATACAGGAGCTGCATATTCCAGAATTAGGTGAATAAAAGATGTAAACATTCGGAGGAGGTGATCTGGAGGGGCGCCATGTTTCGACATAAGCTTGAGCATCTGCTGTCCAGCATTGCCCCTTCTTACTAGACTAGATGTGTTTGCTTCCCATTTTAAATCACTGGTAATAATAACTCCCAAGAGTTTAATCTTCATGACTTTAAGAGAATCAGAAATAGTTGGTAGAACGTTTGATTTCGAAGAATTTAAAAATGAAATATTTAAAACTTTAAAGATTTACTGTCATATTTGAACTAGAAGCTTTAGTCTTCACGTTATCAGTTAAAATTTGAGCTTTGCTACATTCATTTGCTTCACAAATTTCTCCAAGGGTACGGTCGTCAACATATTTCCAGCGGTCTTCACAATCATTAGCAATATCACTGATCATAACTAGGAAAGGAATACGACACAGAATGGTGCCTTGAGGTACGCCACAAAAAGCTGGCTCAGGTTCAGAGAAAGACTTCTTATATTTTAAAATTTCGAACCTAGTAAAAAACTGACTAGATAATGGCATGCTGATGTATTCTTTCTGTTACCGTACTGATGAGGATCAATGTGGGGTTCAACTTCGGCTTTTAGCCAATTTGCAACAAAACTTTCGTATATTTTGCTAAACAAGGGGGTCAAAGTGATTGGCCTCACACCATCGAAAGTAAGTTCAGTATCTTTTTTAGGGATTGGAGTAACATACCCCGTTTTCCATATCTGTGGGTAAACTGAAGAAATTGAAATGCAATTAAAAATTTATGTTAGTGGCTTAGTCAAATTGTCAGGAAATCTTTCTATGAGTTCAATCGGAATATCTATGGGAGTTACTAGTTCCTTTAAGTTTCTTTATTTTGCTGAAAACTTGATCCTCATAAATAATAGTTAAAGGTACCCCATCATGAGGAATTTTCTGATACTCTTCGTTCGTTTTACTTACATCAAGAGGAAGTAAAGACTGGATTATTCTGGCCAAATGACCATTTAACTGGTTTGCAACTGTTTCATCATTAGAATCTGAACAAAAATCAACACCACTAGGAGATTTTCCACAAATTCGTTTTATTTCCTTATACCACATGCTAGGCTTTGATTCAAAAAAGGTTATCAATTTTGTTGTGGTAATACTCAGCCGCAGCTTTTCTTGTCATTTTACGTTCTTTGTTGCGGAGTGTATTAGCATTTCCTATTTTCCCTTCTTTTCTTAGTTGAATTTTATGCTGAATCAAATCTTAAATTTCTTGGGTTATGTAAGGACGATCTGTGTTGCACCGCTTGAACGATTTTTCAGGATAGCATTTTTCATATTTGTTTCTTTGTTTATCTGGCAAAAATTTAGATTTTTTAGTAATTGCTACCTCATCCCCGGACTCGGATGTAATCCAATTTCCTAATTCTAAGAGATCCCTGTCCGAAAGAGGTCGGTAGGAAATTTTCTTAACGACATATTTTACAGTATACAAAGGCAGCGGAGCCCACTTTATCATGTAGTGGCAGCTACCATCAAGGGGAGGTAGGTCTTGAAGTTTATTATAATATTCTGACAAATTTGCGCAAATTACGTTGAGCTTAGTGTTTACCTTTAGTTGTGGGAAACTTTACTATTTGCTTGAGTCCTTGACTTCTGAGGAAACTTTCAATTCTTAGATCATTCTTATCACCAGTAACGCAAATTATGACATTCGGGCATTTAGAAGTAATCAAATCAACACACGAATCTAACTTTTTAGCCAAGACCTTTTTCGGAAATATGCCATACTAGGTGAGCAATAAAACACTCCAATAACAATACCAGTTACAGATCTCGAAAGCTTTTTTTGGTCGAATCATAATCCAAATCCTTTCATCATTGTCATCAATATGGGGAATGTGCAGTAGCCGTGGTGCCAACTGCTCACGTACGAAACACGCTACGCCGCCACCTTTCTTACCGAACGGATGATTCTGATGTCTTAGTTTAATAAATTGTTTTTAACTTTGTATTATAAGATATTCAGGACTTTGTTTATGTACTTCTGTAACTGTAATAATATCAGCTCCGGTTACATGAGCATAACCCTCAAGTTTTCCCATTTTATCAACGTTGATACTTTAAGCATTTAAAATTGAAAAAGAAGGAAAATGAAAATGTGATTGAGCAACAACTTCTTTTTCAACAACTTTACGTTTGTTTATTTTGTTTGTTTTGGCAGGAAAATTAACCTCCAAATGACCTGCCAACATTTTAATTTGATTGTTCTTTTTCTCCATTTCTGACAGAAACGCCGAGTGCCTTGTCCTTATTTCTTGAATTTCTGATTGAGATGCCGATAAACTGGCTTTCGGGGTCTTAATTTTCTCACTTAGACGAATTGTTTTGGATTCATAGTTAAGAATGTCTACGCTTACCGCAGACGGCTTATTCCCTTTCGGTAGCTCGGAGTTGGTTTTAGGTCCCGTAGTAATTTGTGGTGAAGAGGTGCCGATCCCGCTTCTTCTTACAGGTCTCTTTGCACTAAACTTTTGTGGGGGTTGAGGTGCTTGCGACTTCGGAGTCACGGGAATTTTTTTGCATGACAGTCCATGCATAACCATTCACCGGAATAGTCCTTTAGCCCGATTTGGGCACGTTTATTAACGCCTGCTTGGTACCAGCGGCTGCATCCTGACACGCATTGGACAGAATTTGTGGTTACCAGCAGTCGGCACAATAATTCTTTGCTTTCGACGAATCACAGAGTGGGTGCGGGGCAAATTCATATCATAGACGAAAGAACGTTCGTAAAACAAGAAACAATGAGTGGAAAAGCGAAAGCATCTTTAACCCAATCGGTGAAACTTTTTTCTCACTTATTTAACGGCAACTGTGGTCATGCAATTAGTACTCGTTATAAAATATAGTATATTATTGATCCAAAATTCCAAACAATCAATGATTGAAACTATTCATCTATTAGGTCAAGGTCACTCAATTAATCACCAAAATCATCAGAGGCTTAAGATAAATACTGGTTATAAAAAAGTCTCATGGGAATTTGGTTGGAACCAGTTAAGTTGGTTATAAAAAACCTCTTATGGAATTTGGTTGGAATTGGCTATTCAGTTAAGTCTGTTTATGTTATTAATAATCACTGCTCAGCTACCAAGGTGTTTCCTCATCACTGTCTGATTCAAGACTTCAACCAAAATCATACCCGTTTTTCTCTCTATACTTTCATTTAATTAATTCTGTAAATGGAAAGGCAGTGTGGTCTAAGATGTAAAGAAGTAATCTAAATGAAATTGAAACCACATGGTACGGCAGGCTAGCCTAGAAAGGTGTACTGGTGTAAAGTGGCTTGGTGCTATAGTGAGCTGTCAGCAGTAGCAGAATTAAATCAATATTGATGGCTGTACTGTACTGCCTTAATCTCGTCACACTTTTGATCTGGTTAAGGCTTTTTATACTTTTTTGCTCTAGCGACTTCATTAAATCGTTGGTTTTTCCAAAACAAAAACCAACAGTCGCTAGTCTTTGACAAAATGAAGTCGCTAAAGCAGTCTTGATCTAGAGCTTGTGGTGTAAAGAACTCTTTTTTGGATAAAACCCTGTTTTACATTGTGAGTAATTTCCCAGTGGACACTTATTTGAAGACTTTTTATAATCGGCTTATCTATGGCTTGGTTATTTTGACCGCTGTGATTTCCCCTGGGAACAATTATTTTAGCTCAGTGTTGCCGATTGGAAGTTGCCAATAGAAGATTTTATTACGCAAATTTTATAAGCAATATTCAGCCCTTTCTTAAGGTGTGTCGACAGTACCACGTTGTTTTCGGGATGTCGACGGAAATGGAGGACAAATTATTCTTGAATCTGTGTTGAACTTCGTGAGCCGTAATATGGAAAGAGGAGAAAACCTGGAGGGAATAATTGATACAGGCGTCGGATTTTTCACACCAGAAGAAATTCTGAAAGCCAAAGAAGACCAAATTGCCGACCTTTGTTATTGATTCTCCCTGCTCAGTCCCAACTACTAGTGAAGCTACTGCAGCAACCGTTGCTATTAAGGTGAATGAATTGTCTCGAGTTATTAAGAACCATTTTGCTATTAATGCCAACAAACTCATCGAATGGCCAAGCGCTTCAAACCAGCCAGATAAGCCCTCCTATGCAAACGTACTGAAAAATCTGCCCGATTCGCTTGATATCCCGAGTGCTAGAAAGAGATTCATAGATTCGGTATGTGCGGATACTAGTGACATATCTGAATTACGGAGAGTCAAATCAGACTGGAAACTAGTGGTTCGCTTGAAAAACACAGCTGAAACCATTTTTGAGTCAATCAAGACCAACCAGCCGCAGATCTCTGCTGCATTAAAGAGCCCTAACTATATTGGTGTAGTGAAACGAGTCCCCTCTGACGTATCGGTGGATGAGCTAACTGCACTGATCCCCAGAGCTACGAAGTCTGAACAGCTTGGCAGTTCCCGTACGTTCAAAGTATTTTTCAGCTGTCGATCGGATTTGGATAAATTTCTTAAGGACTCTGTGAAGATCTATTACGAAAAACTGCCCACTGAAGAATTTGTTTTCTTACCCCGTCGTTGCTACTCATGCCACAACCAAGGTCACCTTGCTGTCGAGTGCTCCAATAGCCCTGTCTGCTCCAGATGTGGCGCGTCTGACCACATCTCCAAAAAGAACGATGCAGAAAAGTGTACTCGTGCTATGTTTTGCGTTTCCTGCAAGAAAGCGCGTCATACCTGCTATAGCGTAAAGTGTCCGAAAAACCAGCAAAAGGCAACTCATTAACATGATAAATAACGAAATCTCTAACATTTCACTAATTTCTTGGAACATAAACGGAAATTTTTCCGAGCGGTCTCTTGTGGTTCACCAGTTTGTGAATAAATATAATGTGATATGCCTGCAAGAACATTTCATCACAGAAGCTGGCATAAACCTACTAAATCTCTGGCCGTCCTATTCTGTGTTCTCCGTGCCTGCAAAACGTTCTTCTCGGCGGGGCCGTCCGTCTGGCAGTATTGCCACGTTGGTTAGCCATCATCTCGCGTGCGAAGTATACGAGAACAGTGACAATTTTCTTGCAATTAGACTAGATAACCTGCTAGTTATAAATATGTACCTTCCGACTGATTACCGTGACGACAAATCTGATAGTGCTTTTGCTATAAGTGCTGCCAAACTAGCCCGCTGCCTTAAAAAAGCCAAACGTGTGTCCCTTGAGTGCATAATAGTGGGTGACTTTAACTGTAATTTAGAAGTTGATATTAGTGCCCGAAATAGTCGTTGTTGCATTCTAATAGGGATGCTTGAGAACCGTTTTACTATTCACCGGAAGAACCAGAACTTTTCGTATATCCACCACTCTGGCTCTACGTCCAATCTAGACCATATTGTTAGCTCTAGTTCTTTGCCAGTACGTGAGGTTCTTGTCCTTCCGAATAGTTTCACTTCGGATCATTTTCCAGTTCAGTGTATTATCAGTAGGCCTGCCTCGTTTTCCGTTGTGAATAATTCGTCGATATTCACTCAGAGGTGGCATGACGTTCCGCTTTGGCGTAAAATTGATGAAGAAAAGTTTCAAGATTCTTGTGATCTTGTTCTGTCAAAAATTCGCGTACCGTTTGACCTACTTATGATATTCTCTCATCGTGATGAAAGAGATGCGCGGCTACGTCTTAATATTTATTACGCCGAACTGACCCATGCTCTTCTGTTTGCCAAATCTCAGGGAGTACCCAAGTCTTGTGCCAGACAAAAAACTCAAGAAAAGGGATGGTCTTCTAACCCTTTGTTACAATTAACATGCGACCGAGCTACCTTCTGGTACGAGATATGGAAAGAATGTGGTAGACCACACTCAGGAGTAGTTAAAGAGATTAGAGTTGCATCTAAGCGTAGGTTTGGGAAGGAACTTGCTCGTCACCGTGTGCAGTTGAAATCTGAGCTTTCTGAAAAAGTAATTAAAAATCCTAGTCTGTTATGGAAAATGTTTGATAAGAAGAAGTCAGCGGGTCCCGAGTCAGATATCCAATCTTTAACATGGATAAACTATTACCTTGATGAGTTTTCAGCCCCAAAACATGATCTAACATTTCTGTTCAAGAAAAGCTTTCATCCTTCCTCTCATCAATTCCAGATACAGATTTCATAGTTATCCAATCACAGGTTGCGTCCGCGGTCCGACGGTTGAAAAAGAAGAAGTCGGCTGGCATTGACCGTGTATCCGCCCTTCCCCTTAGCAATTGCAGCGCAACTTTCATGGGGCACCTAGCTCTTCTCTTTCAGATGATCTTCACTACTAGACTCGTACCATCAGCATTCAGTACTGGGTCGCTTAGGCCAGTCCTGAAGAAAGGAAAAAGTACTTCGGGATGTGCTTCGTTCAGACTGATCACAGTAGCACCAACGCTTTGCAAAATCCTCGAAC
The DNA here is from genome assembly GCA_029168905.1 of Artemia sp. Kazakhstan ARC1039. Classification (NCBI taxonomy): domain Eukaryota; kingdom Metazoa; phylum Arthropoda; class Branchiopoda; order Anostraca; family Artemiidae; genus Artemia; species Artemia sp. Kazakhstan ARC1039. The sequence continues at coordinate 16,909 of JAQQPU010016461.1, forward strand.
TTTTGGTCATTGATGAAATCCAGGAAAAATGCTGGACTCCCCCTTCCCAGTTTGGGTTCCAGAGGGGTCTTGATTGCGGCCACGCCATTTCTACTTTGGCTTCAGTCTTGATTGACGCTGATGAATCAAAAGAGTCCATTGTTATAGGTCTACATGACGTCTGCCGTGCCTACGACTCACTTCTCCATGACCAACTCATTCTGGATATGGGAAAGAGAGGTGTACAGAAGGACATCCTACTACCCATTAAAGATATGTACGACCACCTACAGGCTGAACTCCTACTTCCTGGCCATGGTCGATCCCTCTGAATATACACCAGACGTGATGCTGTCCTACCGAGGGAATCCTGTGGTCCCAGTAAAAAAGGGTGCTCGACAAGGATCAGTCACATCTCCTTGTGCCTTTAATAATTGTATTATTGAACCACAGTCTACTATCGAGACATCCTTCATAGCTCGTGGCATAGACGTTACAATGATAGCTTACGCCGATGAAATTCTGAACCCCAGCCGCACAGTCGCAGGTACAGAGACCACCTTCTCCACACTACAATGAAATTACAGTCGCATTGGTCTTGAATTTAACCCACAGCAGTCGGATATTCTTCTGTTCAACTGGCGCCAAGAAGAGGTCTCGTCTCTGAGGCTGGGAGAACTGTCTGTAGCCCCTGTCTCGAAAATTATTTACCTTGGTTTACCAATTGGAAAGGATCTAAATACTACCCGCTCCCTTCTTATTGATCAGCTCCGTAAACGCCTGGCTTTTGCCTACAGTAGAGTAGTCTCATCTAAAATTTGTTTCAACCGTTTAATTCTGGCTCGACTTTGTAACGCAGTATCCCTTCCCCATTTCCTGTATATAAGCCCGTTTTGGAGAATTTTTCCCGAGCCAGAGAAAAGAAAGCTCAGATCTACGTTTTTTAAGTATGCGAAGTTCTTGTTGCGGCTCCCGCCGGTGACAAGAAATTCGTGCCTTGTTAAAAATTTTAAAATTGCGGACCCAACGGTAGCTATAATTTAACAAATTAAACGGTACAACGAGAAAGTCTCTTCCCACCTTTGGTACCGTTTGCTAAGGCAGTAAATCCCTGTCCATTTAATTTTATTTGCACATCTCTTGTCATATTTAGTCTCTTTACCGTCTCGTATCATATTTAGACTAGTTGATTGAGTCCGTTGATTATGAATTGAAGTTATCAAGCATTTTGCTGTAGGTTAGGTTAGTTTAATTGAAGTTATCAATCATATTGCTTATGTTTCTTCAGTACTTGGGAGTTTAAAAAGTAAAATTTCTTTCGTACCTGCAGTGCAGTGTATAATTGAGTTTTTGTTTCTCGTCTTTGTAACTTGTTCGATTATGTGTAATGTCTTGTAATTTATTTTTTGTGTGTGTTTTTCCTTCTTTAGTGATACTCCGTCTTTTGTACCTTTTTTTGACGGGTAATAGATAAATAAATAAATAAAAATAAAGTAGTTAATCATAGGCAGCGCGCTAGCATTGCCTAATTAAAGAACGATGTTCGCACAATGTGTTTTTTTTCTTCTTCAGTCAGGCACTTCGTATCGAAGGAGTTGTCGTAAAAACTTCGAAAAGGGCTCATTCGATTGGAAATTGGAATGGCTAGTGCCCTTTTTAATAGTCGAAAGTGATTGGAGGGCAACTAGCCATGCCCCCACGCCCATCATTCCCCCAAATACATCCAATCAAAATTTTGAGATTGCCATTTTCTTCAGCCTAGTTGATTTCCAGATAGAAATTATGTTTTTGAGGAGGACACTCCCCCACAACCCTCGGGGCAAGGGTTTTAAGTTATGCCCTGAGGGCATATAAGAACGATGTTGGCACAATGTACTATGAATTATTTTTTTTCCTTTAGAGCAGGGCACTTCATATGGAAGGGGTCGTCGCAGAAACTTCAAAAGGAGCTCATTCGATTGGAAATTGAGAGTTCTAGTGCCCTTTTTAATAGTCGAAAGTAATTGGAGGGCAACTACCCCCCCCACGCCCATCATTCTCCCAAACAGATCCTATCAAAATTTTGAGATAGCTATTTTGCTCAGCGTAGTTGATTTCCAGATAGAAAATAAGTTTTTAAGGAGGGAAATTCCCCACAACCCTCAGGGCAAGGGTTTTAAGTTATGCCCCTGGGGCATATAAGGTTTTTATAGAAGGCGCTGTCGTAGAAACTTCAAAAAAGGCTCATTCGATTGGAAATTCAAAAGGCTAATGGTCTTTTTAATAGTCGAAAGTGATTGGAGGGCAACTAGCCCCACCCCCACGCCCATCATTTCCCCAAAAACATCCAATCGGAATTTTGAGATTGCCATTTTCTTCAGCCTAGTTGATTTCCAGATAGAAAATATGTTTTTGAGGAGGACACTCCCCCACAACCTTCAGGGTAAGGATTTTAAGTTATGCCCTGAGAGCATATAAGAACGATGTTGGCATATTGTACTATGAATTATTTTTTTTTTCCTCTAGAGCAGGGCACTTCATATGGAAGGGATCGTCGTAGAAACTTCAAAAGGGGCTCATTCAATTGGAAATTGAGAGTTCTAGTGCCCTTTTTAATAGTCAAAAGTAATTGGAGGGCAACTACCCCCCCCCCACGCCCATCATTCCCCCAAACACATCCAATCAAAATTTTGAGATAGTTATTTTGTTGAGCGTAGTTGATTTCCAGATAGAAAATATGTTTTTGAGAAGGGCACTTCACAACCCTCAGGGCAAGGGTTTTAAGTTATGCCCTGGGGCTACATAAGGTTTTTATAGAAGGTGTCGTCGTAGAAACTTCAAAACAGGCTCATTCGATTGGAAATTCAAAGGACTAATACCCTTTTTCATAGTCGAAAGTGATTGGAGGGCAACTAGCCACCCCCCACGCCCATCATTCCCCCAAATACGTCCAATAAAAATTTTGAGATAACCATTTTGTTCAGCGTAGTTGATTTCTA
>JAQQPU010016462.1:0-15302 GCA_029168905.1 Artemia sp. Kazakhstan ARC1039
ACATTCGAAACCCCCCCCATTAGATAAAGAGTGTAAAAATGTTATACGTTGATGTCCAATATGCTGTTATATCTTCCCTTTTCTTCTTGTAAGGAAACTCGCATTTGCCTCACTTCATCTAGGCCAATGGTTGAACTAAACATATTCTAAAAGTAAATAAAAGTTAAATATGTAGTTTCGTCATCCTAATGTAGTAGAACTTATGCAAAGTTCTCAGCCAGAATCCTTATGAGCTCATGCAGATATTTTTAATCTACGGTTTTTTTTTGTCATTTCGTGGCGTCTGAAATCAAACCCCTGCTCTTGTGTTGCTAAGCACAGATAAATCGACTCTTTGATTACTTTAAGTTTAAAAGTGAGCACATCTTTAATAAAAAGAAGATATATTAATTAACCTCTACGAATAGCTGAATGCTATTTTCTTATTTGGGCCTTTTCAAACTTTATTCACAATTTTTTTTCAAATTATAATTGAATACTCGAAAGAGTATTTAAAGGTGCCAAAAGGTCTAGTAACAATGAAAGACTTGAAAAATAAAAGACAAATACATTCTACGATGAAAGGAAAAAAAATCTGTACCCATTCTCTATTTTTAAAAAATTACGTGTTATAAGAATTTCGAACCTTTCGAATATTCTGAATTCATCTCCTTTGTTGGAGACAGAAATCACAAATTATTACCATTTTAAGTTATTGTATGGCTCTATTATAAGAAGTCTCTTATATAATTTCTATAATTCTTATCCTTTATTTGACGAATATTTTAAATCCTATCGGCAGTGTCTTTTATATTCAGCAATATTCTGAATCCTATGGGCAATGCGATTTAGTTTTATCATTGTTCCATAGAAGGTCCTACTACTATATTTTTACCAATGTGCATTGGTCACCATTCGCACTAAGTCGCAATTTTCTTGCGATATCACTTGACCGAATGTGAAAGAGGTCATAAGGGAAAATATTATCCCTAAAGAGTGGGGTAACTAACGCTATCTTTAACTCTTCTCCACCAGAGTTCATAGTTCTTTACTGCCTTTTCAACCTGGCAGTACATATATACAAAGACACCATATTGTCTTAATTTATTTAGGTTTTGACAACTCCCATCTTGGCCCCCCAAAAAAAAGACTTGAATGCAGGAAACGGATGACTCCATTAACTAGTTTTTTTTGATAAAATGATCTTAAATTGACGTCTTTTTTTCAGAATCATCCAGTGTATACAATAAGTCATTCACGGGAACCAAACGGAGATTTCCTAACCTTTTCCTAAAAAATGGGATTTCCTTTCTTTCCTAAATTTGAAATTTTTGGTTCTGAGCTCTACCCAAAATGTCAAATCTTAGAAATATTTCGGTATCCTGTTTACTTGAGATGCCATTTCAGCACTGTGCTAGCTTTCTTTGTCTCAATTTTTAGCCTGGGAGACTCTAATCCAGGTTCGTGATCATGAATACTCTGTGAGTATATGCATATGCAGCCTTTATGCGTTGGGATACAACCCTTTTTCATATCCCTATGGATGCAAACCTTTTTGCTTCCTTAAGAGGTAGACGCAAGCCTTTCTTGCATCCTTAAGAGGTGGAAGCAACCCATTTTTGTATCCTTGAGAGGTGGAAGCAACCCATTTTTGTATCTTTGAGAGGTGTCCTCTCGACCTCCCTCTGAAGTACATGACTCCCTGTCATGACTTGTCCGTGACTTCTAGTCACTCTAGGTCTACTCCTAACGGTTAACCTATCTCTACAAAACTACGAAATCTGTGCCTGTGCATTCCAGTGGTTCCCTAACCATCGCTTGGAGGCCGCCATGTTTTCGGCAAAAATTGCCCTAAAAATTTTCTTGGGGTTGGTTTATAGGTGCTGGGGCTAAACAATATCTTGATTTGTGTCCTGTTTCACCACAGCAGATACAGCTTGGAGGTTTTTCACACTCTGAATGTCTATGTGGTGTTTATACTTGGAATAATTATCCTTAGTTGGTCCTGACATATCTTTCTTTCCACAGTTCAAACATTTCTTTGGGTTATTTTTATGATTTCCTATGTTTTGAAATTCTACTCTGGAGTTATCTCCTTGTTCTCCAGGGGAGTTCTTGTCTCCTAAGTCAACCACTGTTGCTCCCAAAGACATGTCTGAGAAGTCCCTATACATTAAATCAATCGATTCAAATCTCTTTGCCAGCGCTAATAATTCATCTTTGTCGTCTGTTGTTTTAGTTTGTTCATGAACTTTCCTTCCAACTGAAGGGAGCATACCACTTTTGAAATTACTAATAGTTATGTCATCTGCCCTTATACCAGGAGCAGTTTTTGCATACTCTAGAGACTTTCTACTAATTCAGGAGTAAAATTGGTGTACCAACTCAGATGGTCTTTGTTTCTCGGAAAGCAGTTCTTGTAGTTTTTGTGCGGCTGGTTTTTCATGTAAAAAGGCTTCTTTTAAAAGTTTTTCTAAATGGTCTAAATCTTTTATTTTAGGAATATCTCAGCTCGTTGCGAATCTTTGCATTTCTCCTCGAGTATAACAAAGAGCTTGATTTATCATAGCAATGTCATTTTTTTCTAAACTCCTTTGTATTAGTTTAAGGGTGGAAATCCATGAATGGATTTCATTTGGGTATGTCAGTAATGGGATGGGAGGTGCTTGCTCCACAAATAGGCTTTGAAGCCTACTTGTGACTGTGGCATCTCTATATTGCCCCTCTAGAGCGTTTATTCTAGACTGCGCGTCTTGTAGTGCAATTTCTAAATCTTTAATTTTGTTTTCATTTGAACTCATGATTGTTCTATCCTTATAAACTCTTAATGTGGGAAACGTTTTGAACTTTTAAATTATTTGAAACTACTGAAATGAGTTAGTTTATAATTTGCATAAGAATTAGCTCAATGTCTCGATTTAAAAGAACCCTCAAGGCTAATAGTATGCTTACTCCTTTGAATATGATCTATCTATGACACTAGTGTTAAAAAGGATTTATGCAAGCTACAGATGATGCGGACACTAGAACTTGTAGCAATGAGAAAGAAAAGGAGAAGAAAGAAAGAATCTTAGGAAGATAAAAAATAAAAGTCTGTTTGAGCTTCCCTTTAAGGTTAAATTTTCTTTAATGAACACTTTTTCAAACTTTTCTGTCTTGGATAGGTTTGGAAAACTGAACACATACCTTCTTGTGAGGAACAGGCCTAAATTTTACCAAATTCTATAAATTTAATTAGTCCCCCCCCCACCTAAACGAAAGTTGCACCGCACTTGAGTACCGCTGGCACCAGTTGTAAGGCTGCCCCTACTAACAGGGCTAAGAGTTTTGGTAGCGTGATACAAACTGAGGCGTTGGGTAAGAAATCGGTGCTTAGAATTCAGTGACAACTGATTTTATTTACAAAAGAAGATAAAAGGAAAAATATTTTAATTCTGTTTATGTTGACTATTTCCAAACCTCTTCTAGGTCTAGGTCTAATAATTTACTTTTTCAAATCCGCCAATGTTTACCGAAAAGAAAAAGATTAAGTTAATCCTAAGCTAACGAATGTTTCTACTTAAAAGGGTTACACCTGAACAGCTAGTCAAGGCTTGAGTTCTGGGTTATAAAAATCCTTTAGTTCAAGCTATTTTTGAGCTAAGCTAAGAATAACCGTACTTGCTTTTAATTCAAATTTTCATTAACCAAAACCAAGAGATTCTTTTATTATTTCTTGAAAGGGCTGTGTATTGTTTGGACCTTTATTAAGCTTTAACTTTAGCAGGGAAACTTAATTGAAAATATCTGGACATAAAGTTTAGAAATTCTTAAGCTGATAATATTGTTCCCCTTTTTCTCCTAACCTGCTTGTATAAACATTGAGGTCACCTTTGTATAAACATGCCGTGCGGGGTTAATGAAATGAAAGAATGATTAAAAGGGAACGGTGTTCCTCTTCGTATAAACGTCTGAAGATAGCACAAAGGGGGGGGGGTGTTAATATATGTTATTGTCTGATAATTCCAATTTTTGGATATAAGGTCCTTATAAAGTCAAGCTAAGTCTCAAGGGACTCTAGGCTGAAAAAGGGGGAACCCAAATGGCTCTCCTAGCTTTCTCTTCTTGGTTGAGGTTTCCTTTCCTCTTTCATCCCTCAGTTATTCAAAGCTTAAATTTCTGGGAAGAAATTTTATTTGGCTTATTCTAACCTTAAAAAAATGCTGTTTTGTCCTAATGGCTCAAGCCTTGTCTAGGTGGGAACACTAATGAAATTATCCTTAGTTTCTTACTTAAAACTATTTTAAGTCCCAAAATCATCAATTTCTCTTATATACGTATTAAAATTATTTCCAAGTGACAGAAAGCCTTTTAGAGGTTTTTTCTTCTTATTTTAACCTTTATCTTCAAACTTTTATCCACAAGGAGAATTTCAGACAGACAGTGGTAGCTTATCGTTATTACAAAGTAAACACTTACTCTTTGTTTCCGAGGCAAAACTACCCAAATTTGTCTCTCATCCATAAGTTATATTCTTTTTGCTACTTAATCCTTTTAGCGACCTTCCCTCCCTCCTAGCCAATCAACCAACTTTTGTCAAAAGTAGTTTCTTTTCCAGTCTTTCAAGGACTTGCAAAACTGGTCTAAATTAGGTCTTATCATATAACGGGTTCAAAGTTCGTTTGATTCTTGGACAAAGAGTATCATTAAAAGATTTATGGCTAGTTACGCAAAGAGAAGTTATCTCAAATTCAAGCTAATTTGAAATTGTCGCTATATTTCTGATCTATGAAGCTAAAGGGAATTCCAAGCTTTAATAAAATTGAGTTACGAAAGTTTCACAAAATAAGGCCTCCTTACACCGCGACTGTGAGAACAGACCAGAGCCTGTGCTGATCACAAAGAAGCTGCTTTGTCTGGTTAAATCAACTAGAACCAGCTACGAACTATATCTTATTGAGCAAGGTCTGGAAGAATCAGAGAGAGAGAAACTTGAAGCTGAGAAGAAAGCGGCAGAACAAGAAATCCAGGAGATGGTGAGGAAGAGGCAGAAAATTGCAAACCAAGAGTCAGACATTGTACTTAAAAAAAGAGATGGTTAAGCAGAAGAAGAATAATAGGCGATACCCTTCTGAGAGAGGCAGGCGAACGGTTAAAGAAAGCTGTGGAAGAGAAGGACTTACTGAACATTTTTCTTGCTCAAAGTGTGCTGGAAGCCGCATTAAAAGCTGGCTCTGAAGAAAGGGAAAGAGCAGATGATGTTGCATCGGTTGAAGTTGTTCTGAAGGGGAAATCCGAACTAATTGATCACCTTTCAAAATAGTCAAAGAAGTGATCACATAATATCTAGTGATTGCTTATACCTAGTCGTGGCGACGCTTGTTTTTCAATAACTGAAATTTTTTCTTTATCAAAGTTCAGTTTTCGTTCCTAGTACCATAATCTAAGTCTTACATTTATTGAAATTATCGTTTTGTATAACCTAAAGTAAAAAGGCTTAGAAGTAAACTAAATCCTTATAAAAGACCTAAATTTCTTATGAGCGATTTCAAGTGTTAATCAGTGTATAATTGGTTTAGAAGTGACCTAAAGCGTTATAAAAGACTAAAATGCTTTTAAGCAATCTAAAGCGTATATACTTGACATGAAGTGTTTAGAAGTGTTACCTAAAGCGTTATAAAAGCCCTAAAGTGCTTGTGGGTGTTCTGAAGCGTTTATAAGTGATATAAAGGGCTTAGAAGTGACCTAAAGAGTTATAAAAGACGTTTAAGTTTATTAAATGCTTCAGACTGATCTAAAACGTTTATAAGTGATATAAAGAGTTTAAAAGTGACTTAAAGCCTTATCAATGACCTAAAGTGCGATTTTAATTGTGTATATGGGTTACAAAGGGTTCAGAAGTGACCTAAAGCTTCATAAAATACCTAAAGTGCTTATGAGTGATCTAAAGCGTTTTAACGGATATAAAACATCATAAAAGACCTAAAGCGCTTACAAGTGGTCTAAAGAGTTTATAAGTGTTAGAATTGACATAAAGCCTTAAGAAAGACCTAAAGTTCATCTGAGTGATCTGAAGCGTTTATGAGTGATGTAAAGAGTTTAGAAGTAACCTAAAGCGTTATAAAAGATCTAAAATGTTTATGAGCGATTAAAACAATTATAAGTATTCTTTCTTTGCTTTGTCTCTTACTAGGTTGTTAGCTGCCAGTGCAACTCGTATGATGATTTCTTCACGAAAATCATTAAAATAATCATCTATATAATGATTCCTTTTATACTTCCGTTACTATGGGCTACAGTTCGTTCTTTAAAGTAAGGCGTCTTATTATTCTTTACTATGATCGAATGAGCCCTCTTGCAACATTCAAGGACCACTGGGTCGATACAATCAGCCCTGGTGAAAAAAAAAAACAAATAAACACGCATCCGTGATCTTTCTTCTGGCAACAAATACAAAATTTCACATTTTTGCATATAGGAGCTTGATACACTTACAGTAAGATTCTCTAATACGCTGATTCTGATGGTGTGGTTTTCATTGAGATTCTATGACTTTTAAGGGGCGTTTTCCCCTTTTTTTTAAATTAAAGCATATTTTTTCAGGTTCGTAACTTTTGAAAAGTAAGACTAAACTTGACAAAATTTATAAATTTAAAATCAACATAAAAATCCGATTCTTTTTTGTATCTATTGGTATCAAAATACCATTTTTTAGAGTATCGGCTACTATTGAGACGAGTCGCTCTTACTATACAGTTTTTACCACGAACTGTTTGATTATGGTCATCTAAAAATTTTGATTGGATGTGTTAGGGGAAATGAGGGCTGTGGGGGGAGTGTCCTCGTCAAAAACATAATTTAATATATAATTCATAATTTAATAGATGTTACGACGTCTAGTGCTTCTAACGGTTAGTCGAAATGGTAGTACCTTTTAAAATGCTTATGAGTGATCTAAGGCAATTACTAGTTACAAAAAAGGATTTAGAAGTGATTTTAAGCGTTAAAAAATACTTAAAGTGCTTATGAGTGATCTAAATCGTTTATAAGTGATGTAAAATGTTTGGACGTGACCTAAAGTGTTGAAGTACTGGTTCTGAAGAGGAAATCCGAATACTTCGAATCAAATGAATCATTTTGAAGTGACTACGACAAAGTTTTCTATAAAACCTTATATGCCCCAGGGCATATAACTTACAACCCTTGCCCTGAGGGCTGTCGGGGGAGTGTCATCCTGAAAAACATAATTTTTATCTGGAAATCAACTACGTAGAACAAAGTGGCTATATCAAAATTTTGATTGGATGTGTTTGGTGAATGCTTTACCCCTACCCCCCTTATGTGCAAATATTTAGCTGTCATGTAATGACGGTTATATATATCTGTCATGTTTGATCGCCTTCCAATCACTTTTGACTATTAAAAAGGGCACTAGCCATTTAAATTTCCAATTGAATGAGCCCTTTTTGATGTTTCTATGACACTTTCTATAAAAACCTTATATGCCCCCAGGGTATAACTCACAACCTGTGGCCGTGGGGGAGTTTTCATCCTCAAAGACCCACTTTTCCAGAACTTTCAACTACGTTGAACGAAATTGCTATCCCAAAATTTTGATTAGATGTGTTTAGGGAAAAGGTGGGCATGAGGTGGGGAGGGGGGTTAGTTGCCCTCCAATCACTTTCGACTATTATAAAGGTTACTAGCCCTTTGAATTTCTAGTCAAATGAGCCCTTTTTGAAGTTTCTACGACAAAGCTTTCTATAAGAACCTTATATGCCCCCAGGGCATAACTTACAACCCTTGCCCTGGGGGCTGTGGGGGGAGTGTCCTCCTCAAAAATATAATTTTTATTTGGAAATCAACTGTGTAAAACAAAATGGCTATCTCAAAGTTTTTATTGGGTGTTTTGGGGGAAATGGTGGGCATGGAAGGGTTGTTAGTTGCCTTTCAATTACTTTTTACCCTTAAAAAAGGCACTAGAAATACCGATTTCCAATCAAATGTGCCCCCTTTGAAGTTTATATGACAACCCCTTCCATATGAAGTGCCACTGGAGAAAAAAAAATAATAATGACAAAACATTTGAGCCCTATACAGGGGTCGTCTACGACGATGTGCGTGAAAAAAGTTACTTGAGGACACCAAAAAAGTGAAGTTAGAAGTGAGTTATCTAGTTATCAAGTGACTACTCTGAAGCCGTCAGAGCATAGGCAGATGGATAACAAGGAAGGGATACTCGTATAAACGTTAGAGACGGCTCATTTGATTAGAAATTGAAAGTTCTTGTTCACTTTTTAAGAGTCAAAAGAGATTGGAGGGAAACTAGCCCCCCCCCCTCCTCCACGCCCTAAATGCATCAGATAAAAATTTTGTTAAAATTACTTGAAAGGTTAAGTAACAAAACCCCCCAGGGCCCGGGGGCAGGAAGGGATTCTCGAATAAGCTTCATAGAGGGCTCATTTGATTGGAAATTGGAAGTTCTAGTCCAGCTCTTACGAGTCAAAATCGATCGAAGGGCAAATACCGCCCCCACACCCTTTTTCCCCGCCCCTCCCTTTGAACTAATTCTGTTTATACCTGAAGGCCCAATGAGAGTTAGAATGTTTTGGTATTACACCTATTAGGAATCTGCTCTCCTCCCTAACAAGGAAAGAAACAGAGAGTGTAAGGCAGTGGTGGATCCAGGGGAGGGGCGAGGGGGGTGCCCCTTCCCTAATGTAGTCTAAAGTAATGTAATTTACTTAATTAACGCAAGATTGCGTTAATTAAAATTGCTCCTAACGCAAGTTTATCGGATAAACCTTTTTTGCCCCCCCCCCTAGAAAATCCTGGATCTGCCCCTGGTGTAAGTGCACTATAAATTTTAATTTTTAATTCAATGAATCCCGTTCCAAAGTTTATGCGACCACCTCTTCCACATAAAGTGCCCCTGGAAAAATAAATAAGTATTAATTCATTGAACCCTTCTTGCTCTTTACTTAGGTAACGCTATAGCATTGCTTCTGACCTAAAAAGTTGAGTGAAAATTTTAGCTTCCATTTTTATGAATATCCCAAATTATCTGAGGGGAATATGTTTGGGGAGTATATTCCACGGCTGGGAAATTTCTGCTGGGTGGAATTTAACGCGGAGGAGTTATCAGCAGGAAAAGAAAATGTTCTTTGAGGGTGGAGGAACTTCCCAGGGGTGGGTTTTCCAAACGAAAATTATTCAGGGAGGGGACGACTAAACCCATTCAATAATATTCTAAATTTTACATCTGGAAGTAACGGGAATAAAGAATCAACGGAAATCTCAGAGATAGCACTTCAAGTTCCTTTAGACGATTTTGTTCGTGTCTTTCGAAAAAAGAAATTTTCAAAAGAAAGATTAATTTCATTTGTTTTACTTTCTCTGTGATGCTCAATTATGCATGTGAGGGGAGACTTCCCCCCACCATTGTCTCCGCTAAGGTTTCAGTTTTTATATCAAGCCTTAAAAATGAACGTTAAAATTTTATATCAGGCCTTAAAAATGAACGTTAAAAATGAACGATAAAAGTATAACTCAAAATAACATATATAGAGTAATATATGCACATAACACGGAACAATTTATCAAAATTGCATATTATGAGTTGAGGCTCACCCAAGAGATAGGCCAGGGGGCTCACCATTCCACAATCTACGAAATCAATCGTGCAATAACTGAAAATATGAAGTATTTTTGAGTATTTTAACGTCTTACACAACTAAAACGGTCCAGCATTCTACAGCCCAATGAGTCTGTCTAATCTCCTAAATCGGGAACGGCGGAGATAAGCGAAGTTCCGCCCCGTATTGGATGAGTCTCCAACCTCACCCTCCCCCTCTCCTATTATCTACGCTAAATTTTTCTTCCTTCTGCCAACTACGCCGGCCGCGCCCCAAAGACTTGAATAAGGTAAAGTTTTGTATGGGAAGAACACATAGTAAATCTATTATAATTATCCAATTATAAGGTTAAAATACATACTCTGTGATAGATGCAAAACTGCTTTGGCACACGAAATCATATTAAGGTCAATTCCAAACAGTCGCGATCCTTTTGTGTCAGCAAGTGAAATGGTAAAAACACCCTTATTGGAGCTATTTTTTCAATCCATTCATTGTTGCCAATCGCTGTCCACAAGTTATGCAAGCTGTCTATTGTTCATATATAAGGTTCTTATTAAAGAGGTAATCGTATAGACTTTGAAACAACCCTCATTCGATTTAAATTGAAAGTTCTAGATCCGTTTTTTAAAGTCAAGAATAATCGGAGAGTAAGCATCCCCCCCATGCAATAAAAACTTGAAGCTTTTTGCAATCAAAAACGTACAAAAATTAATTTAAAAAAAAATCCGAAAAATAAGTTTTTCAAAGAAAAGTAAGGACCATTTTAAACTTAAGCTCAGGAGATACGAATACCTGTTAAAATTCAAAATCAAAATGACCAGAAATTACTATTAAAGAATAAATGAAACCCAAAACGACAGAAATTAACTAAACAATCATAGCAAAAAACATACAACAAGTAATAATATAAATGAATAAATAGATTTTAAGACGAGTAATGCTTAGATTGAATATGAAAATGAAGCTTAAAACGAAAAAAATAGTTTGCTATAAAAGTATAAATGAAACTTAAAACGAACAGAAATTAAATAAACAATCAATGCGAACAAACATACAATATATATTAATGTAAATGAATAAATAAATCTTAAAACGAGTGAAACTTAAATTGAATATGCAAATCAAGTTTGAATCGAATAAAAATAACTACAAACAAGAGTTTGGGCATCGGCTCACTGCAGAAGCCTAAAACCTACTGCGTCATTGGTGCTTTACTGAAAACGATTTATATTACAAATGTTTTCATTTGTACTTAATATTGAAAATAAATATTTAAATTACAGTAAAATTTTGAACTGATGAGTTTTCAGCAATTAATATCATTATATATCGAATATTCAGTTTAATTTATTAGTTCTTTCCAAGATTGTTCAAGACAAATATAGTTTCACTACAAACAAAATTTGGATACTGCTCCTTTCTTTAACTGTAAAAACCTAAAGCCTGCTGCGTCATTGGCGCTTTACTGAAAACGAATTATATTACAAATTTATTCTTTTCCAGTTCTTACAGCATTGAAAATGAAAATAAAGATTACAGTGAAAACAAAATCTTGAACTGATGGATCTTTCAACAATTGATATCATTATATATTTAATATTCAATTTGATTTTGTTTATACTTTCCAAGACCGTTTAAGACTCGTATAGTTTTCAGTAAGACGCCAATGACGCAGTAGGTTTTAGGCTTCTGCAGTGAGGCAATACCCAAACTTTTGTTTGTAGTTGTTATTATTCAATTCAAACTTTAAGTTTCACTCGTTTTAAGATGCTTTTATTCATTTACATTAATCAATATTGTATGTTTGTTCGCACTGATTGTTTATTTAATTTCTCTTCGTTTTAAGTTTCATCTATACTTTTATAAAAAACTATTTTCTTCGTTTTAAGCTTTATTTTCATATTCAATCCAAGCATTACTCGCTTTAAAATCTGTTTATTCATTTATATTATTAATTGTTGTATGTTTTTTGCTATGATTATTTATTCAATTTCTGCTCGTTTTGGGTTTCATTTATTCTTTAATAGTAATTTCTGGTCGTGTTGAGTTTGAATTTAAACAGGTATTCATATCTCCTGAGCTTAAGTTTAAAATGGCCTTTACTTTTCTTTGAAAAACTTATTTTTCGGAAAGTTTTTTTTAATTAATGTGAAAAAATGTCGATACTCATGTCAGTGTAATTAAAATGGGAGCAGCGGATTTTTCACGGGGGAAAAATAGATTACTCAGAAAATGTGAAACTTCTTCATTATTCAAAGGCGTAACATAATTGTAACATAAATTCAAAAACCTAACAAACATGTAACGTTTTTAGGACCGTAACGTAAAACGTACCGTTTTGTTTAAAACGTACCAAAAATGGTACGAACGTAACCTTGATGGCAACCCTGCTTCTGAGATGAGAGGCCTCCGTGACATTGCTAGAATCAAACACACTGACCAAATCTTTGTAAATTGTTTAGTGCCATCTACTTAAAGTAAAGTGTTTTATTTCCATGATCTAAAGAAATAGAAACCATTTTAATACCTGTAAAGTTGGATTCAAAGTAGAGGTAATATACCCTTGCTCTGCTCTTCGTCAGTTAATCATTTCTCATCATCAGGAAGTGAGTTAAGGCCTTTTTTCACTCATCAATTGTTTATTTAATTTCTGTTCGTTTTAAGTTTCATTTATACTTTTATAAAAAACTATTTTTTTCATTTTAAGCTTCATTTTCATATTCAATCCAAGCATTACTCGCTTTAAAATCTGTTTATTCATTTATATTATTAATTGTTGTATGTTTTTTGCTATGATTATTTGTTTAATTTCTGCTCGTTTTGGGTTTCATTTATTCTTTAATAGTAATTTCTGGTCGTTTTGAGTTTGAATTTAAACAGGTATTCATATCTCCTGAGCTTAAGTTTAAAATGGCCTTTACTTTTCTTTGAAAAACTTATTTTTCGGAAATTTTTTTTTAATTAATGTGAAAAAATGTCGATACTCATGTCAGTGTAATTAAAATAGGAGCAGCGGATTTTTCACGGGGGAAAAATAGATTACTCAGAAAATGTGAAACTTCCTCATTATTCAAAAGCGTAATATAATTGTAACATAAATTCAAAAACGTAACAAACATGTAACGTTTTTAGGACCGTAACGTAAAACGTACTGTTTTGTTTAAAACGTACCAAAATCGTACGAACCTAACCTTGATGGCAACCCTGCTTCTGAGATGAGATGCCTCCTTGACAATGCTAGAATCAAACACACTGACCAAATCTTTGTAAATTGTTTAGTGCCATCTACTTAAAGTAAAGTGTTTTATTTCCATGATCTAAAGAAATAGAAACCATTTTAATACCTGTAAAGTTGGATTCAAAGTAGAGGTAATATACCCTTGCTCTGCTTTTCGTCAGTTAATCATTTCTCCTCATCAGGAGGTGAGTTAAGGCCTGTTTTTTGACTCATCAATGTGCTAAGATCTTGCATCTTTTGTCGTTTTTATGCAAACATCTTTCATCATTCTGCTCTGATCAGTGGTCTTAGAATCACTAAGATCTTACATCTTTCTGCAAAGATTATCGTTTTTTAACTCATCTTTGTTCTAATATCTTACACCTCACTGATGTTAGCAAAAAGTGTGAAGACCACCACTGTTTTGCCATATAGAACAATGATGAGAGAACTTTGATGATCTACTCATCATTGTTCTCAGACTGCTGATCAAAGCAGAATGATGAAAGACGTTTGCACAAAAACAACCAAAGATGTAAGATCTTTGTTCAAAGATTTCACTTTTAAGCATTTTCTGACAAAAGATGTAAGATCTTAGCACATTGATGAGTGAAAAAACAGGCCTTATGGAAATAAACAATGAACTCCCAAATTTAAAACAGTTGTATGTGATTCATATGAAATAAATAAACTTATACACAACCATCATCATCAAGTTAGAGGCTATACAGAAATATCAGTCTATATATCATCAAAGTTCTCTCATCATTTTCCTATATAGTAGAACAGTGGTGTTCTTCACACTTTTTGCTAACATTAGTAAGCTGTAAGATTTTAGAACAAAGATGAGTTAAAAAACAATAATCTTTGCAGAAAGATGCAAGATCTTAGTGCTAAAAAATGGCCCTATTACCTCTATGTTGCTTGAATTAGCTTGCTTTTATACCAAATCAGTCTAAAGCTTAGGGTAAATTTGCAGTGGGCCTTATAATTTAGCTAAGATGAAAGTGAACACATCATTTGATGGCTTTTTATGCTCCTTCATAATTCAATACTTGCTTCTAGGGCTAATTGCACCTTGAACCCTCAAAGGAGCCCCAAGGGTATTTTGTATGAATAATGAAAGAGCATAACAAAACATCAAATGATTTTTTCACTTTCATCCTAGCTAAATTATATGGCTGGCTGCAAATTTACCAGCCCCCCAACCCTAATGTGCAAATATCTACCCTGAATTGTCTACAGCAAAGTTTGAAAAATTCATTGCTATTTTTGTCAATAGCATTCAAAAACTTGAAATGGTTGGAAAACACTTTAAAGGGAAAATTCTACTTTAGCTACTTTGGCTATCTTGGGATGGGGTTAGGTTAGGAAAATTAAACTTTCAGGGATGGGTCTACAGGCTAAAGTATGTCCCGGGAAGGTATTTTGAAGCACCTACCTCCACTCCTCCTCCCTCTAGAGGGTCCTGACATTTGATGACCTTTAAAAACCTGTGTGTTATAAAAGTGAAACCTTGTGAAACAGATCTTCTGCTGAAATGAAGTAGCCTACAACAAAATCGTTTTCAGCTTCACAACTTTGCTCAATCCCAATTTATAAGGTTTTAAAGATATGTAAAAACATTTCCTAAATTTTGAAAAAAAGCATTGATATGACTTAAAATTCTACTCAAATAAAAAGAATTACATTTCAGAGCTAAAACCAGAGAGAAAGAAACTGATAAGTGAAAATTAAGGTAAAATGTTGTTTTGTCAAAATTTCAATAGGTATAGACCTGTCATGTAGGCAAATTTCAGGACCCCCTAGAGGGAGAAGGAGAGGAGGTAGGTACTTCAAAATACTTTTCCAGGACATACTTTAGCCTGTAGATCCATCCCTGAAAGTTTCATTTTCCTAACCTAACCCCTTTCCAAGATAGCCAAAAGTAGCTAAAGTAGAATTTAACCGAGTTGCCTAATAAATGAGGTTTGAATTGTTATAACTAAGTATCTTTGAATATACTACTCTGGAACAACCTATTTATAAACTAGTGATATGATTTTAAACACTTTAATAACTTAACTAGGGTAAAAAAACAGTATCCAATCCAAAGCAATATTGAGCAAAATTATGTAAAACTATAACCATTACCTTAAACCTTAAATTGCACTTGCTAGCAATAGGATGAATCCTGTGTCCACCATCACCTATCTTGTTACCAAAGAGGAATTAAGTAGAATTGTAGGTAAATTTTTACCAAATCATATTATTGACTTACAAATAAAGTGAATATACCAATAGATGCCTTTTTTATGCTCTTTCCAAATATAATAATCATTTTTGTCAGAAATGAATTTTACCCCCACCCCCTATATATACCAATTTAGGGTATGTTTTCACATTAGGGGGGGGGGCAAATTTTATTTCTGATGTAAATGGGAGGTAAGTTTAAACATTACTCTTCACCCCCCTATTGTGCAAATATATATCCATAATTGTTATATATA
>JAQQPU010016464.1:0-19864 GCA_029168905.1 Artemia sp. Kazakhstan ARC1039
GGAGATTTTTTTGTTGTTGTATTTTTCGAAGAGCGTTTTCAATGAGCGTTTATTTTTTTTTGTTGTTGTTGTTGTTGTTTTTTTTTTTTTTGGGGGGGGGGGGTAATTACATCTATTTTCTTGTTTTATATGCAGCCCTTATTAATATTCAAATTGATCACAGTTAACATACCCCAGAATTCACCACTTTTACATACCTGTATCCATTTCATCCTTTAAAAGTGCAACAAATCCGTTTTTGTAGGAAATGCATAAGGATGGGACATCAGGATCGGGATATACGTAACGACTATTAAACCACTTAATGCTAGCAATTTTTGTACCGGATACAGCTTTCCAATTAGACTGGGCTTCAAGGGGGCACTAAAAATGAATATATTAACAATATTACTAATAATAATAATAATTGTTAATATTATTAATAATAATATTGTTATATAATAATTTAACAATATTATTAACAAAATGAAAACATATATGTAAGTTTGGATAACCTACCGATTCTGAGAAGTTTAACTCGGAACCGTTCAAATGCAATACTTCAAGAAAAAAGACTGATTTAGCTGCATTTGTTTTTTATTATAAGGAAAAAAATGGTCTTAGCCAGGAAGAAAACAAACTTTTGGCAGGGCAGAATTACAACTGTTTTAAAAAAAATTTAGAATTGAAAGCTAAAAGAAAAAAATGTAAGAATTTAATGTGTCGAGTGTCCCAATTTTGCAGTAATTACAAATTATATCTTATGCCACCATACTCAAAAGATCATGCAAAACTTTTAACAAGGACAGTGATAACGAATAAAAATCTAATCTATACATTTTGATATAGATTTATCTTTAAATAAAAAGGAAAAGAAAACGATTAAATAAAAAAAAACGGCAGAAGAAGAAAAAATAAAAAATACATCCAAACAAAAACTTCTCAAGAAAGAAGTGTCAAATAGCCAGGCGAAAAATCTCCTATGGGCAACGAAACTGTGCAATGCGATTGTGAATGGACTGTTACAGGTACGAAAAAAAAGCGCTTTATAGGATGATCTCTCATTAAAACAATAAAACAGCTTGTTTATACACAAATATTGCCCTGGCATACGAATAGGAAACAATAAAATTGCTCTAAGGAGGAAGAAAACCTCCGAACCGGTAGGCTATTTTTTCTCTTTTTTTTTTGTCATGGAGGAAAAAAATTGGTTCAAATGATTTCCGCCATTAAACACTTCTTAGTTAAGTAAGCTATTTCTTTAAATAGTGACATAATGAATATCTAATTCATTGATGAATACTCAACCATTCATGGTGATAAAAAAAAGAAGTTTGATAAAAAATAAAAATTGAAGCTGTAAAGAAAGAATTTTGACAAAAATATACACGTCAAAAGAATAAAATTTGAATTTTGATTCTTAGCATGTAAAATTCAAGGGTAAACTTACCCATCCAAATTTTTTGCCATTTAGAATGTATTAGCATAAGAAAAGTTACATAATTTTTGAACAAGAAGAATAAAGAAACCACCAAATGGGTGTCAATTTTGATGAAAACCTCCAGGTAAGATTTGACTTGTCCAAGATGTCAGAAGTTTCTAGCCCCTTTATTCAAAAATACCAAATTATGGATTTCTAATGAGACGGGGGTCATGAACGCATTTTTTCGTTGTTTGCTTTATTTGTTCTGGATTGTTTCTACCGAGGTGATTAGGCAGAGTAAGTACAACATTGAGAGCTAAATCATTTGAACGCACATCTGAAGCTCTAGTCTCTCTCTTAAGCAACAGTAGAGTAATAATAAAGCCAAATACAGTTTCTAAGACTTTATGCAGCAAAAAAATAATCTTGGCCCGAATAGGGCCAAATAATATTAAGTAAACATACCGAGATTTTTTTATGGCTATCAAAAAATATTTATAGAACCTCCAATTTTCAGAGGTCATGGCGTTATATATAGTCCTTATAAAATGATCAGTTATAATATAAAGTAATACTAACGGTAATAAAGCATTACAGAGTTGCATGCCAGCTAATAAGGAGGAGGTTGGTAAATTTCATCTGTGGCAAGTCTAATGTCTAACAGAGTATGTTTTAAAGTTCCAAATTTTACAGTTTCTCCTAATAGGTCCTGTAGTATGAAAGGGGGGGGGGATTCGTCTAATAAGCCGAGGGGTCTTTTAGCTGTCAGTAATTCACAAGGGGTGTGAACTGTAGAAATGTTTGTAAACCATTTTAAATACATTTATCCGGTTTTGGAGACATGTTCTACAATTTTGGACGCTTTCAGTTTTTCTACAAATTTTTCTGAATTTGTTATTGGTTGTCTTGCTTATATTTCTTTCCAATGTCACTCCTGGGCCTATTTTAAGGTTCAAAAGCACCAAATTGAGCTACATCTTTTTCAAAAAGGGTACTAAATGATTTTTTGAACTTCATGTACAATTCAATGAATAAGTAATTATATTCGAATTCGTGTTTTACTAGATACAGTCGACATAAATTTTACCATTAAATTTCCTGATGAGTCATAACAGTCAATTTTTCCACTTCCAAGAGCAAACAAAATAATTCGACTGTCGGGGGACCATGCGACGTCAGCTAAAGTCTCTCCTTTTATTTCTTTTCCCCAGATTCGACTGCCATCTACTGAGCCAACAATGACACCACCTAAATAACACGGCAAAAAATTAACTGAAATACCAAGAAAGAATATCTTCAGACAAAGAAATCAATTTTGAGCAGTGGCCAATTATTAGTCACGATTAAACTTGCAGAAGAGAGTCAAAACAAAAATTCCCGCCAAGGGCAGAACAGCAGCTTCAAAAACCAAAAGAAACTAGTTTGGCAGCATGGTCCCCCAAAAACAGTGATTTTTTTATCAGTTCAAAACTTAAATTTATAAGCTCTATGTGAAGAGGCCATCAATACATAAGAGGAAATAGAATGAAATGTGCCCCCCCCCCCCAAAAGCCAAGGGTATATTTTCTGAATGAACTGAAAATTATACCCGTAGATCTATCCAAACAAAAATTAGGTCGGGGACACAGACCTACTAAATAAGAGTTATAAAATTTTGTTTTGTTTGAAAATTTTAAATAAATTACTTTGGCCAAGGGAACACGATTGAAAAAAAAAAATGGCTCACCTGATAATTAGACCCAAAAAAGGCCAGTAAAGTTTTTTTTCTGAAAAAAATTATATATAAACTGCAATTCCTTGTGGCTACTAATGCAAAAGAAAACCTTAGTCTGGGAGCAGTCCCCCCCCCCCGAAAAAAGAGGCCGAAAAAGGCCAAAAAACTTTTTTCGGTCGACTTGAACAGTTCAGGGATAGTTGCTGGGCTAAGGAGACCATGCATTTTATTGGGACGAGGAAAAGAGCTAGATAGACCAAAAAACCTTGTTGACCTTGACTAGTTAGAAACTACATCTTGGAAAAAGGAGACCTAATCTAAAAAAAAAATGTGTTGAGACGAGTGGTGCTCAAAAAGAGGCACACGTCTTTTTACTTGCACATTTTTGGGCCTTAAGATTACGAGTAGATACAGTCGAGAGAGCCTTAATCAAGATGAAATATTATGAGAAATTAGTTTATATCGATTCCTGTCGTTAAAAATAGAAGCAATATTTGTCTGTCCCCAACCTATAGTCTATCATCCGACATAAAGGGGCGATATCCCTACTCTTAGTTGTGGTACTTTCTGTTCGTTTTAGTATTTATCTATTCATCTATTTCATCATTTTTATATTTTCTGCATTTATTCGTTTTAAATTTTTGGGCGTTTTAGGTTTCATTTTTCCATCCATAAAAATGTCTGTTTGTTTTAAGTTTGAGACGTGTTTCTCTTTGTTTTTTAATTAATTCATAGATTATTTCATGCTTCCTACTGACCGTATGCTTTAGGCTCTATTACCGACTAGCTTTTTCAACAATTATTCACATTTTGACTATTTTCGACTGTTATGCCTGTCTATAATCTAACATCAGAATAATCCAAAGGAAAGAAGAAATTATACAGCCTTGTTTTACATCGGAATCAGCTCAGAACTTAATAAGGGTCTTATATAAACATCTCCAAAGAGATCTAATGATATCTATGTCTTTACAAAGATCTATTTGTGTGCTAGAGTTTTTTCTAAACTGTGACAACTAAACGGTAAAGTGATAAAGACAAAAGTTAATAACCGAAAAAAAGTAAAATAGACCATATTACGCATTTACAGTTACAAATAGTATTTTCGAAACAAATAGACAAAAAAATAAAATAACTATAAGAAAAAATCTAGTTAACCTTTAATATTGCTAGGAACAATTTTACTTACAAGTGGAAGAAAATAAGAACTGTTTTCAGTTTCAATTAATTTGATGTTAAATAGCTAAAGCTTGTCAAGTTCAAAGTTTACCCATTCTTCAAATCATGGTTGGGTTTCCTTCTGACATTATTCGTAAGCTACGTGAAGGACTAAGTAGTTCGACCAATTTGTTAGTATTTTTCGACCTCTAATTGTATACTATCAATACCGTTATGGATAGAAAAAATAATATTGGCACTCAGGCCACAGAGCCTATCGCCACCACACCTTAAAAAACTGAAATGCAGGAAAAAAAAATATCACCACTAGCCACTGGGTTATTGGTGCCCCAAAAGTTTGCCCGAGGAGAGGTTGAGAAAACAAATCACTGAGAGAAAAAAAGATGAAAAAAGATATTGTCACAGACACCAGCAATACCAAAACAGTAATCGATAAATAAATAAAGTAAAATCACAATTTTTTTATTACAATCTTCGCGGCTTTATCAACAATGATAATATGTCGCTTGTTCTGGTAATTTCCTCACTATACGTTCAGATTTGGTGTATTTTTGCCATAATTCAAGCGAGGGATTTTCAAGGATTACTTGTGCTGGAAGGGTATTTCAGGTGGCGAAACATCGTTGGGTGAAGCTCGTTTTTAGGAATTCCTGACGGGGTGTACTCTGTCCAAGGCAGTCCTGCCGGACTGTATTTTGACGAGTTGTCTTTCAAGGACGAGCTGCGATAGCTCCTATGATGGAGAGAAATGCGCGTATTTGTAAAGGACTGATACAGTTGTCACGTCAAAACGACCTTGGATCACTAGCAGGGGTTTAGTATCAAGGTTTCCAGAAGGTACTGCGCGAGCTATTCGGCTTGAACAGATTGGACGGAATCGATATGGCTTTTTGGAGCACCGAAAAAAGAATGCATGCATATTCCAAGACTGGTCTGATGCACGATGTGAACAGAGGCAAAGTAGACTCGTCAGGGAGAAGGCCATTGCATCTTACGATAACTCCTAGCTTCCTAGAGCAAAAAGATCTCGCTTTGCTTAGGTGTTAAGCCCACGTGAGATCTAAAGGAAAGTGGAATCAAAGAAGGCATAGTGCATCTAACCTTTTTATTAATAGCCCCTTGAAGATAAATTCAGGGTGAGCCTTCACATTTCATGACTTCAAAATGAGAAGCTCTTTTGTTTTTGATGCATTGAAGCTGAAAAGCGACGCATCCGACCACATTTCGTTTTTCCGGGTTGGCCTGAATTCTTTTACGTGGTTGGCTGGGATCTCTTTCCTTTGCTACGGAGATCATTGTCGTCGTCTGATCGACAAAGGGTTGAGGTTTTGTCGCAAGGGTAGTCCCTAGGCCGTTTGTGAGCTCCAGGAAAAAAGTTGGCCCACGAATTGGAGTTTTAGAAGACTTAGCCCTAGAAAGCAGTATCTTTGGGTACTTTTGGAAACACTAGATGTTGTTTCGAAATGAAACTATCAAGAAAAACTCTTAATGAATGTTGACAAAGAAAGTCAGCGAGCTCCATTAATAACCGACCATCAACTTCAAGTTTTATTTTACGTAGAAGGCCGTCTTGTCATGGTAAAAAAGCTTCTCAAAAGCTATTAAAATCACGTGACGGGAATAAAAGCTTTTGTGATAACAGGAGCTCAACCCACTCATGATACTGTACAATGAGACAGTCTAACGTAGATCATTTTCTACGAAAACTGCATTGTATATCAGCCAACAACTGATCTGACTCATGGTACTGATAGGAACACTCTCATAAATTTTTCCGAACCCGGATAGGAAGTTGACTGGGCCATAAGATCCTACACTATTGAGGTCACCATTTGCCTTTGGGAAAGCGACAACGTAACCAAATTTCCATGGTTTCGGGAATGATCTACGGCAAAGCATTTTCTTGATAAGGAGGCAAGAGGACCAGTAAGTTCGGGGATACACCTTTTGAGGACGAGATTGGAGATCGTTTCAGATCTTGAGACTTTGGTGACATCCAACTGAATGAGCCTTCTAAGCATCTTACTACTGATTATATTTACACTATTTGCACAAGTGATTCTCGCATCTGTTCATGGCGAAAACATGGGAGGGGACTATATAACCTCATAATTACCCTAAAAATATATAATTATACAGCATTCTAAACTCATCAAAAGAGGTCTCACCATCCTCATATGCAATACAGATCTTTCTTCCGTCAGAATTCCAATCCATTCCCTTAACCATTGACTTATTTCTGTTGTTAATCATTTCTTCGTACCATTGTCCCTAAAAAGGTAAATAAAATTGAAAAAAAAAAGTTAGTTTGCTAAATATCTGCCAGGAATTCAACTCAAATAAAGACTCACGATTTATTTTTCTTATTACAATAAAACTGCGAATATATTTGTTGTCTAATATTCGCCCAGAAGATAACATCCCTCAATTTTCAAACAGCTCTTGGCAATGGATTGTATGTAAAGAGTGATCCATTCCAGCATTAACAAAACCATAACACAGAATTATGATTACACTGTATATATCAAAAGAATATGCTTTTCATGGTGATTCCAAATATTTAAAACCCACAAAGTTTAAAATTACACACCAAAAGCTGTTATCGTGAAAGAAATGTCCTTTTTTTTACAAAGACGAAGGAGATTTTAATCAGAAGTTTCTGTTTCAAGTTTCGACATGTGACAAAACGAAATCTTGCATTTTTGCAAAAAGGTGATTGTATTGACCCAGAAGTCGTAGAATATTAGGAAGGAGCTTTTTCGGAGGAAAATTCAAAGTTCCTTTTAAGCCCTGTTTAAGGGCTTTTAAGCACTGTTTAAGGGCAACAAATAACGAATCAGTAAATTCCGAATTTTTGTCATTTTGTACCATAAATAAAATGTCAGCGTGACTAGGAGTTCCCTAAAACCAGATTTTTGGCGAAGAATTGCCCCTGAGACGTTATCATTGACCTAAAAACTTTTGCTGACATACCAGACAAAGAATGTTTTAAATGGTGCAAGTTTTCAGGAATGATTATCATTCTCAAAACATGGTTATGTAAAAATTAGATGTAAGCGTAAACAGCCAGGGTTGCGGAAGGGTCGGTATCCTATCCCCTTCCCCAAATATTTAGAAGAACCCTGGATCAAACAGTTCAAAAACCTGAGGATTTCAGCTTTGTCACAAATTCTTGAACACTCACAATTAACACAGCCTCAAAATTGGTCAAAATATTCTTAGTAAATAGAAAGCTGAAAGGTCGAATCGCAATAGAATTGGTATCAGATAATACTACGAGCTAGTTTCTTGTGAATTTTATTGGTTTTCATCATAAAGATGACGATATGTTCAACTAGTATTTTAGTATGAAGTGCCCATAGAAAAGGAATCTGATCATTTTCAGAAACTAAACTTCTTACACATATTGCAAAAAAAACATTTTGGTTGACGACAATTGAGAATTGACGAAAAACTATTGAGATAAACTAATTGAAATTCTCCCAGTCCTTACAAATGTGAAGCGGGTTAGAAGTATTCTTGGATGAGAAGGCTTTTACTGACGTGCTTTCCTAGATTTTAGTAGAATTACGAGTTCTCAAACAAGTCTCACTCACAAGAATGTTCATTTTTGCTATACTCATTTACGTTAAAAAGCGTTTGAAAAGTTCAAGAAGTTCCTGATTATTGCTCCAATGCTTCTTTAATCTTAAACGTCGATTATGTATTAAACATCGGAGCTAGCAACTATATCGTCACAGCTAAACTTAGAAAATTAAATAAAGAGCACCCCGTCACCTCTGCCAGCAGTCACCTCTGCCTCTCAGCGTCACCTCTGCCTCTAAGCTCGGTAAGGCATATACATACATACATACATGCGTGTATTTAAAAACCAGTGGCCATATACACAAAAACAAATAAACAAAAAACAATAAGGAAAGAAAAATAACACTCAACAAATTTAAACTACAGCTTCTTTCTGCGCCATCAGACTATTCTCTATAAAACAACCTAACATAATAATTAGGTCCCTCGAAGTAGTCCCCAAAACACCCGGTAGCAGCGGTACATCCCCATGAAACAATTTATCCCTAAAATTCGCCAAACTTTGGCATCTACTCAGAAAATGATCCATCCCATCCCCAAACTCCCCACAGAGGGGGCAGGCACGCCTACTTCCCGAGCCATCCTCATCATAAGACTCCCAGTATCCTTTGCGCAGTGGTATGCAATTTGCCCGCGCCTCCAACCAATATTTAAGGGTTCTCCACGGTAGGTTCAGCTTCAAATAAAACTCCTCCCCAAACACATCTTTAATCTGTCTATAAAAATGCAGGATACTAGACTTTTCCAGACCCGTTAGCCAAACCTGAATCTCTTGGTCCCGAATGCGCGATGCAAACTTACCGAGGAAATCTTCAGGTTTACCTGAAGCTATATAATCTGCACCACGACAGGAGAGGAAATTTTTCAATTTTCTAATTTTTCACTTTGTCCAAATCGCATTTACGTCATGGATTACTTCAGAGAGTACATCTAATGTATGAAATTTTAAATTATTACAGAGCGCAGAAATTTTTCAAGTCCAAATATCAAAACACATTAAGTGCTTATTTCACAAAAAGTGATCGAAGTTCACGAAAGTTTGCAAACGAGAATTTAAAACCAGCCAGCGCATCAAAAAGTCAAATGCTAATTACCCTTTATTTTCTGGTCTATTGGGAATTTGAGGAGCGGAAATACCACACGTATGTACTCGCGGTGAGCATTTCTTGAATTAAAATAAATCTAGCAATTAATTTAGTTTTACTTGTTTTAAAAAGACTCTCATTTTCATCTCTTTTTCTTCGTTTCTAATCCCTTCCTTTCAAATGCGAAGAGAAAACAACAGGCTGCACAAAACTTTTCAGCAACTGTTAGTTTTAAGTCAGTTTAAATGGCAAACTAGCATTTTGACCCACCAAACTGGACATCGCCTATTTGCAGTAATTTCGGGCTGTTTTCGCTTAGGCTTCATTGTTCAACACAATGTGTGATGAGCAACACATTGTAACACATTTTTCTAGGATTTCCTTCTTCTTTTATTGTAATTTCTGCTCGTTTTAGATTTGAAATCTTACATAAGCTAATTTATGCTCATTTGAAATCGTAAATTTGCTCTTTACTTTTCATGCATAACCTTGGTTTTATAAATTTTATTGAACAAAAGTAAAAAAGAATTTGAAGATAACATTACAGAAATAAATTCGAGCATAAAAGAATCTGACAATTACAATCCATTCCGAAGGCCTTAGTTGTAAATTTAAAATCTAATTCAATATTTGTAATAAGTAACCCAAATTTTAAATTAAAAAAAAAACAAAATCCATAAAAATTAAAAATTCTTCGAACACCAAAATTTTAAATTTTTTTTTTTTAAAACCCAAAATCCAAAAAAGTGAAAATCCTTCGAGCACCTAAATTACAACATTAAATTCACAAAAAAAGACACGAAAAATTTTAAATAAAACAATTTCAAACAAAAAAACTTAAAATTTAGATCTTAGAATGCTCATTCAAAAATCCAACCTGAAAATTTATACTTTAAATTCAACTTTATATAGTTCACTTTATATAGTTCAAAATGTCAAGTTCAAATCTGTTAACTCCGACATTATGAATTCATATTAAAACGTCAATTGACAAAAACCAAATTGCAAAGAAAAACATTCTTTGACATTTTAAAATTAAATGAGAGCCATTTTGATAATTAATTTGAACACGAAAATATGTGCAGCGTCCAAATAATAATCAATTCATACTGATCAAAACTTTAAGTCTTTTACATAGAACAATCCTTTGACAACTGGAAACTTTGACATCTAACTCAAATTTTATCGAGATCCAAAAAAAAGTAAAAATTTGTCAAAATCTCAAATTATAATATTTAATTGTAAAAAAAAACACAAAAATGCCAAATAAAATAATCTCAGAATGCAAAGTTAAAATATCAGATCTTAGATTACTCTTTCAAAAATCCAAACCTCAAAAAATCCAACTTTAAGTTCAAAAACTTAAAAATTCAAGTTCAAAATGTAAATTTCAAATCTGAAAATTCGAATAATATAAATTCGTATTAAAATATAAACTTGAAAAAAAAATTACTAATAAAAACACTTTCTAACAGCTAAAACGGAATGTGAGCCGTTTACGGAGAACACCTTACCTTGTGCAGCGTCCAAACAATGATCAATCCATGTTGATCGCTGCTTGTGAGTCTTTGATGTAATTCATTCCATTTGACAACTGGAACACTCCCATTATGGCCATCCAGGGCTTGATTTGACGTGAGACTACTATTGCGACCGTCTTCTTTTCCTGAAGTATAAGGGTATGAAATTGTAAAATGTTTGCTTTTACCTTTGTGACAAAAACCAGCGGATGCATGTATCATTCTCATAGATGCAAAATGAAAGAAAGAATAGGCCTACTGCTTTGAAACTTTTTGAAGGAACCATTCTTTGCGAGGAGGGGGTCGAGGAGGGATAGGAAGGCTACCAATTGATCTTTAATTTTGAATGTCAGTATTTCAAGTCGTATTTTAAAATGTTTTATGTACTTTTCTTTAGCACTTTTGATTTCTTTTGAGTGAGTACCATAATCTTTACTTTTTTTAAAACGTCCAAATTTATTTGCATGAAGAGAGCTATCTTCAAAATCTGTAACTTTTCTTGTACTACATCTGAATAAAATTATCACATTGCCAATCGGTTTAAAATTATTGAAAAATTATCTGTGGGACCTCCTAACTTTGAAGGCTATGCCATCAAGTGGTGACCCACAAAACAAGAACGATTTAATATTAATACTTAATACTAATATAATGTGTATTATATAATTAATACTTAATACAACTTAATATTAATAGTCATGTGGTATTTCACAGTCTGGCACAAACTATTGAAGGTGGGGGAGTCGAAGAATATTTACAAAAATTTTCGGGAATTTCTTCTTTATCGCAAAGAGTGACTTGTATGTATTATTCGTTATGCTTATTTGTACTCAAGACGCGGGGTCATACAACTATGGTAATTGATCCAACTTTTATTCGTTTCTGATACATTTTAAGGTAATAATTGTCATGTACAAATGGTTACACATCTAGTATAGATAACAATGTAAGGTGTTGACGTAGTCTTGCAATTATTAGTAAAGTGTTTACAAGTCAATGGTTTGGTGATAGATACAGAAGTAAGATTTTTCTGACCGCCAATAGGCGATAAAAATAAAAAATTAAGTTGGTTTTTAGAACAAAGCAAATTTCTAGACCGTTTTTAAGAATTATGCGTTCATCTTATTTCTTCACTTTTCTTTATTCTGAAAAATTCTTTTTCAAACGTTATATTCTTGAAGGTCTGAGAATTAACAACCATTGTATCTAATCGATGAGGAATAAACAAAGCAAAAGCACTTTTGACAGCGAACCTGATCAAAGGTTGCTAAAAAAAAAAAAAAAAAAGAAAAACACATAGTATTTTGGTGACAAATTGTTTTTGTTTTTAAAATTTGAGTTTTTTTTTGGGGGGGGGGGCATCGACGAATGCGGCTTGAAAATATACCAAAATTGATGCATATAAGGCACACAGCTGAGAACCGCGTTATAAGGTAAATCATTCAACGTATCATAGTAATACTCTCTCAAGGTACTCGTTTACAGAACAGTAATTTTAGGCTTCAGAAAAAAAGGGAAAGAGGGTTAAACCGAGTTTGGATTTCTAAAAAATACAGGTTAAAATAAGAGATAAAATTCATTGCGTAAAATGAACTATCACGAGCCTTGACTAACCAAATTCAGATTTCAGAGTAAAAAAAAAAAAAACACGAAAAGAAAACATTTAAAAACTGGAAATCGTAGGCAGCGTAGTAGCGCTAGCGAAGTGGGCGCAATCTATTATTATTTCGTTTTTTTTTTACCAAAGGACTTCGTATAGGTGAAGTTGTCATCGAAACTTCGGAAGCAGGACATTTGATTGGAAATTGAAAGTTCTAGTGCCATTTTTAAGAGTAAAAACTGGTTGGAGGATAACCAGCCCTCTCCAACGCCCTTTACTCTTTGAGAAATTTTTCAGATAGCCATTTTGTTCAGCATAGCTGGAACTTCCAATATCTATGTGTCTGGAGATGCCAAACCCCCATAGCCCTTGTAGCAAGGGCTGTAAGATACTCAATTCCTTATTGTTTACATATTAATTAAAAAAAGGCTATAAAGTTTACAAACACTTTATACCTATAAAGTGAACAAACACGTTTTGAAAGTATAATTGAGATTGTATAACGCAAGCAGACGGGTTTTTGAGGGATCGCTTCAACTAATCCACTTACTTGTCCCTCATATCCTAAAGCCCTAGGCAATATATAAAACAAAGATTGTTTTCAGTAAAGTACAAATTATATTCTGGTCTTTAGAAGGTATGGGGGATGCCATCCCTACTCATCTTAGTTTCTTCTCGTTTTGAATCGGACTCGGTTACGTATTGTAATTTCTGTTCGTTTTGAGTTCCATTTATTTATTGATGGTGATTTGTAAGTAGTGAGCTTGTATAAGGTTTCACGACCAAAAGAATATACAGTGCAGTTTGACGAACACATTGCAAAAAGCGATCAATCCTTTTATATTATATACCTATAAAGTGAAAAAACACGTTTTGAAAGTATAATTGAGATTGTAAAACGCAAGCAGACAGGTTTTTGAGGGACTTTCATCATAACGTGTTTTTTTTTTTTTAACCAAAACCTAGAAATTGTCAAATTGCGTATTTAGGAATGATTTTGTAGGAAAAGCTGTCTATCACCCATGCATTATCCACTGTTCCATTTCTTTGAAGTATGTGCTATCAGACTGGTTTCTGATTTTTTGGACAATTGCCTTTAGTCAAGACTAGTTTGTTAGGAATGTGTCACTAGATAGCATTTGTGAATTGGATCGTATGAAGGTGGAGAAAAAAAGGGTATAGCATTTGCGAATTGGACTATACGAACGATATTAATTGAATAATAGGGGAAAAACAGAGTTGGATAGCATTTACGAATTGGATCGTATGAAGGTGGAGAAAAAAGGGTTAAACTGATTATTGGACAATTGCCTTTAGTCAAGACTAGTTTGTTAGGAATGTGTCGCTGCTAAAGCTAACTCTAATTGCAAAAAAAAGAAAGATAGGGTATAGCATTTGCGAATTGGACTATACGAATGATATTAATCGAATAATAGGGAAAAACAGAGCTAGATAGCATTTGCGAATGGGATCGTATGAAGGTGGAGAAAAAAGGGTTAAACTGATTATTGGACAATTACCTTTAGTCAAGACTAGTTTGTTAGGAATGTCTCGCTGCTAAAGCTAACTCTAATTGCAAAAAAAAAGGTATTGCATTTGCGAATTAGTGATTATTAGTTAAGGTAACCCCTCGGGGTTGTTAACTCATAGCTTATTTATTATAAATTTGGAACAATATCAATCTATGAAACTGGTTAATAATGATAAAATGGTCTTGTGACTTGACATAGCTTTACTTCTTCGTATTCTGTATAATACACAAGTGGTGATTGAACAGTGTTGTCAATTTAAAATAGAGTCTAACATTATAGTATACTAAAAAGTTGATGCTAAGAGAGATGTAGATGGCAAGAAAAGAATTTTAATAATGAAATTCAGGAAGAACCTTAGAAATCCTTGCAAATCAAGTAGTAAGGTGTATGTGAGTACGAACCATTAAGGATCATAAGCACCAACGACCCTAACCACCAGAGACCTCAACCACCTAAAGGTCTCCTATCCCCAAACTCGAAGGGTGCCCCCTCCCCTCCAACTTTTTGGCCATTTTTTTTAATTTTTTTGAAGTTTTTTTAACTTTTTTTTATTATTTTTTTTAACATGATATATTTCTTTTAACTTTTTTTAAATGTCTTCGAATGCGATGAAACATACTTAAAACAAACAAAAATCACATTTAATATTTTCCAAACTCAGAATGAGAATGGTATAGACATGTTATTCATGACCTTTACTATTAGAAAAATAATGTTTGTAGTAGTACTTTTTTTTTATTGGACTAAAAATTTTTTTTGGACTTCGAAATTATTCAGCTTTTTTTTATACGTATCTTAAAATGACATAAAATATGCTTACGGCTCTAACAATTGTACTCTATGCTTGCTCAAAAACACGATGCGGCTTTCCCACTGGTACTTTATGGCGGGTTCTCGACACTATCTAGTTTATTGGATGTATTAAATCAGTATTTTTTACGCAGTGGAACGATAAAAACATAAGTCATATCTTTAAAAAAAGTGAAGATGGTACATTTTAATAAAGTGTGTTCACATGACAATGTTATTGTAGCATTGAATGCCGACAAGGAGAAGTATTTAAACTATGAAACATGTACAAGTGGTGGCACTATTGGAAATGTATGCATGCATTGTCATGACAGTAAGGAATTAAATTTCTTTGGAGTACCGAAAAAATTCAGCTCTTATATTGGTGGGTATGCAAGATTGAGATCTCCAGAGATGGTTGCACTCAAAGAGAATGCCAACATAAAAATAATCGTTGATGATAGAGGCGAGTCCTTGCTACTATTGCAGGTATCACATTACCTACTGATACATCCTATCGTCAGCTTTCGGGTATTAGCATTCAACGGAAGATCAAAAAAGAATGGCCTACTCTTCTACTAATATCATAAACCATATCTTGTCTACGTGCCGAAAGTGTTACCTGTGTAAAAATAATGTGATAATAGACAGTGAAATTGCCAGAAAAATAAAAAGGGCATTGGTAGAAAATCTCACTATGGAATATAAAGATGAATCGATGAAAAACAAAGTACCAGCAAACGTTACTGTCATTGATCAAACAGTCAATGAACCAAATAATACCAATGACGAAAAGCATATTGAGCCTGTCGATGACACGTTAGTAAAAATTGTGTATGACTCAAAATGGAATAATGATTATTCTACTGATTACTAACTAAGAGAAGACAATAACTACAATATCAAGAGAGAACATGGTGAACTATTTTATGGAACGGATTCAAAATGTTCAAAGTTGATCATTGATATTAATAATGTATCATAATATATTTTTGTTTAATATTCTACATAGCATTATTTCATTAAAAATATATTATGCATTACATTGTAATGTGTTAATTATTTTTAGAGTAAGCTAGCATATCAAACGATTAGAATGTCTATTAAAACATCGGAGATGTAAGAAAAGGAATTTGCATACATCTATTGTGAGACACATGGATAACATTGACAAAATCTAGATTTCAGAATGAATAAATTCTTTATTAACATCAGTTGTTGGATATGAAGTTATGAAAAAATTGTAAGTAAGTAAGTAACAAACTCTTTCTTGAATTCACCTCTTGGATACACAATACAGAAATTTAATTCAGGAAATTATGAAAAAAATTGAACAAATTCTTTATTAACATTCTTTATCGATTGAATTCGCTTCCATCAACATCCTTTGTCAGATACATCGAATAAAATTGACAAAATATAAATATCAGAGTGAATAAATACTTTATCAACATCCTTTATCGGATATGTCGGATAAAATTGACAAAATCTAAGTATCAGAGTGATTAAATTCCATATCAACATCCCTTTCTCGGATACATGGGATAAAATTTACTAAATCTAAGTATCAGAGTGAATAAATGCTTTATCATCATCATTTGTCGGGTATATCGGATAAAATTGAGAAAAATCTAAGTATCAGATTGATTAAATTCTATATCAACATCCTTTTCTCGAATACATGGGATAAAATTGACAAAATCTAAGTGTTGGAGTGAATAAATTTTTTTATCACCATCCTTTGTCAGATACATCGAATAAAATTTGACAAAATCTAAATATCAGAGTGAATAAATGCTTTAACAACATCCTTTATCGGATATGTCGGATAAAATTGACAAAATCTCAGTATCAGAGTGAATAAATTCTATATCAACATCCTTATCTCGGATACATAGGATCAAATTGACAAAATCTAAGTGTTAGAGTGAATAAAATTTTTTATGAACATCCTTTGCCAGATACATTGGATAAAATTAACAAAGTCTAAGTGTCAGAGTGTGAATAAATACTTTATCGGCATCCTTTGTCGGATATGTTGAATAAAATTGACAAAATGTAAGTATCGGCGCGAATAAATGCTTTATCACCATCCTTTGTCGGATATGTTGGATAAAATTGACAAAATCTAAGTGTCAGAGTATGAATAAATACTTTATCAGCATCCTTTGTCGGACATGTTGAATAAAATTGACAAAACCTAAGTATCAGAGTGAATAAATGCTTGATCAGCATCCTTTGTCGGATGTGTCGGATAAAATTGACAAAATCTATCTGTTAGAGTGAATAAATTTTTTTTTATTAACATCCTCTGTCAGATGCATCGGATAAAATTGACAAAATCTAAGTGTCAGAATGAATAAATGCTTTATCAACATCATTTGTCGAATATGTCGGATAAAAAAGACAAAATCTAAGTACCAGAGTGAATAAATTAATTATCAACATCATCTGTCGGGTATATCAGATAAAATTGACAAACTCTAAGTACCAGAGTGAATAAATTCATTATCAACATCCTTTGTCGGCTATATCAGATAAAATTGACAAAATCTAAGTATCAGATTGAATAAATGCTTTATCAACATCCCTTTCTAGGATACAGGGGGTAAAATTGACAAAATCTAAATACCAGAGTGAATAAATTCATTGTCAACATCCTTTGTCGGATATGTCGGATAAAATTGACAGAATCTAAGTATCAGAGTGATTAAATTCCATATCAACACCCCTTTCTCGGATACATGGGATAAAATTGACAAAATCTAAGTATCAGAGTGAATAAATGTTTTATCAACATCCTTTAAATGTATTATCAACATCATTTGTCGGCTACATCGGATAAAATTCATAAAATCTAGGTGTCAGCTTGATTAAATTCCATATCAACATCCTTTGTCGTATATGTCGGATAAATTGACAGAATCTATGTATCAGAGTTATTAAATCTATATCAACATCCCTTTCTCGGATACATGGATAAAATTGACAAAATCTAAGTATCAGAATGAATAAATTCATTATCAACATCCTTTGTCGGATATGTCGGATAAAACTGACAGAATCTAAGTATCAGAGTGATTAAATTCCATATCAACATCCCTTTCTCGGATACATAGGATAAAATTGACAAAATCTAAGTATCAGAGTGAATAAATGCTTTATCAACATCCTTTAAATGCATTATCAACATCGTTTGTCGGTTATATCGGACAAAATTGACAAAATCTAAGTATCAGAGTGAATAAATGCTTTATCAGTATCCCTTAAATGCATTAGCAACATCACATGTCAGATACATCGGATAAAATTAACAAAATCCAAGTACCAGAAAGAATAAATTCGTTTTCAAAGTTTTTTATCGGATACATCAGATAACAGTCATAAAATCCAAGTTCTATTCATTTTGACTTCATGCATCGTTACGTTGAATTTAGGTTAGACTAATTATAGATGGCAGCACACCCTTTCAGACATATAGTCATAGTGAGAGAGATATTCAAAAAGTTGAGTTAATTTAGGTTCACTTAGAGTGGTAATGACTTTATCATGTGTACACACTTTCTTCGAATAATTCATTTTAACTTCTTTTTTTTTTAAATATGATGTCGGTGATTATCCCTCCATTGGGAAAACATTATTGATTTAATACTCGCAATAAACTACATAGTCTCAATAACCTACCATGGAGTACCACTTGGAAAGCAGCTCGGAAATATCAAAACCATAGGTTAGGTTAGGTTAGCGTACGTTCGCGCACGTAAGCTAACCTAACCTAACCTATGGTTTTGATATTTCCGAGCTTAGATTTTGTCAATTTTATCCCATGTATCCGAGAAAGGGATGTTGATATGAAATTTAATCACTCGGATACTTAGATTTTGTCAATTTTATCCGACATATCCGATAAAGGATGTTGATAAAGTATTTATTCACTCAGATATTTAGATTTCGTCAATTATATTCGTTGTATCTAACAAAAGATGTTGATATAGAATTTAATCACTCTGATACTTAGATTTTATCCAAGATATCTGACAAAGGATGCTGACAAAGCATTTAATCACTCTGATACTTAGATTTTGTCAATTATATTTGATGTATTTGACAAAACATGTTGATAAAAAAAATTTTTTCACTCTGACACTTAGCTTTTGTCAATGTTATCCAGCATATCCGACAAAGGATGCAGATATAGAATTTAATCAATCTGATATTTAGATGATAAAAAAAATTATTTACTCTGATACTATGAGTTTGTCAATTTTATCCCATGTATCCGAGAAATTTAGAATTTAATCACTCTGATACTTAGATTTTATCCGAGATATCCGAGAAAGGATGCTGATAAAGCATTTAATCACTCTGATACTTAGATTTTGTCAATTATATTTGATGTATTTGACAAAAGATGTTGATAAAAAAAATTTATTTACCTCTGACACTTAGCTTTTGTCAATTTTATCTAGCATATCCGACAAAGGATGCTGATATAGAATTTAATCAATCTGATATTTAGATTTTGTCAATTATATTCGTTGTATCGGACAAAAGATGTTGGTAAAAAAGTTATTCACTCTGATACTTAGATTTTGTCAATTTTATCCTATGTATCCGAGAAAGGAATGTTGATATAGAATTTAATCACTTTGAGACTTAGATTTTATCCGAGGTATCCAACAAAGGATGCTAATAAAGCATTTAGTCACTCTGATACTTAGATTTTGTCAATTATATTTGATGTATTTGACAAAAGATGTTGATAAAAAAAATTTATTCACTCTGACACTTAGCTTTTGTCAATTTTATCCAGCATATCCAACAAAGGATGCTGATATAGAATTTAATGAATTTGATATTAAGATATTGTCAATTATATTCGTTGTATCTGACAAAAGAAGTTGATAAAAAAAAATATTCACTCTGACACTTAGCTTTTGTCAATTTTATCCCATATATTCGAGAAATGGATGTTGATATAGAATTTAATCAATCTGATACTTTGATTTTGTCAATTTTATCCGATATACCCGACAAATTTGTTGATAATGAATTTATTCACTCTGATACTTAGATTTTGTCAATTATATTTGATGTATCAGACAAAATCTTTTGATAAAAAAAATTTATTCACTCTGACACTTAGATTTTGTCAATTTTATCCAACATATCCGATAAAGGATGCTGATATAGCATTTATTCACTCTGATACTTAGATTTTGTCAATCATATTCGTTGTATCTGACAAAAGATGTTAGTAAAAAAAAATTATTCCCTCTGACGCTTAGCTTTTGTTAATTTTATCCCATGCATTCGAGAAATGGATGTTGGTATAGAATTTAATCAATCTGGTACTTAGATTTTGTCAATTTTATCCGATATACCCGACAAATGATGACGATAAAGCATTTATTCACTCTGATACTTAGATTTAGTAAATTTTATCCCATTTACCCGA
>JAQQPU010016465.1:0-13589 GCA_029168905.1 Artemia sp. Kazakhstan ARC1039
ATCGGAAAAATAGAATTCACACTTTCTAATGATGTTAGTTCCATTAGATTTGGATATATCTATCTCCAGTACAAGAAAGGAGAAGTTAAACATTTTTTCTAAGATTTCGGGGAAGGGAGGTATTGGCTTTTAGTTTTCTGTCGTTTATTCAGGTCTCTTATCCAAGCTCCACAAGCTATGGTAAGACTGCCACGACAATTCTAAAAAGTCCGGACACACAAACAAAAAGAGGGAGACGAAATGGGGTGATTCCTTGAGGTGCCACATCGCTAGAAGAATCGCAAAAGCTTTTTTGATCTCTGGATGATCAATTTATTATGTATACATAGATTTTTCTCTATTTTTGTTTCACTTTTATTTCTTTGACACCCATGTATGGTTGATATTTCTGGTCCAATTCATTGTACAAAAAAAAATGGATTTCCAACAAATTATTTACAAATAGTTTACAAATTATTTACATATAGTGAATATAAGCAGGGCTGTATCCAGGATTTTTTCGGGGGGGGGGGAGGTTACAAAAAACTTTAAAAAATGCATCAAAAATTTGATTACATGCATTTGTGTTATGCTTTTACGAGTCTGACAAAAATTGGGGGGAGGGATTCAAACCCCCCTGGATACAGTTTGAAATTGAATATAAGTAATAACTTATTCCCGTGGCAATCTAGAAAATTACACGGATTAAAATTTCCAGTTTTCCACAACCACTCGGGTTATATCTCATGCTATCAGGCCATATAGCTGCCAGGAACGATCCCCAACAATCAAATTTTTGATGCATTTTTTAAAGTTTTTTGTAACCTCGCCTCCCCGCCCCGAAAAAATCCTGGATACAACCCTGCTTATCTTCACTATTTGTTAACCAGGGTTGCCACAGTTAATAAAACATCACCAAATATGATGATTTTACCGGTAATTCAGTAAAAAAGTTGAAATTTCCATTGGGGTTTGTATATTCAATATTTTTATTTTTCAACAAGTTGAAAACTCAATAATGACCTGGGAACTCCAATAAAGCCGTAAATATTCCATTCCAACAATTTTCAGCTGTTGAAATTCCAATTTTTTTTTTGATAAACATTACAAAAATTAGTGTTGAATTTCAAACATTCTTTTTACAGTACTAAGTTTGAATTTTGTTTTATTTTGTTTATTGGAGAAGGCGCTTTACTCCATCTTGGTTTTCTGCGAATAGTCTAGTGGTAGCTGATAGTGGTATGGTGGTAGCTGATTGCTAATTTTCTTTTTAGAGTGTGTGTTTTATTTTCCTCCGTTTTTTTCTCTATTTTTTACTTTCTTTGGGTTTTCTTTCTCACTTGATTCCTGACCATAAAGCCTTACGGAGGGGGGGGGGGGTATCTGATGCTTACGTTGAATGTTCTTTTTATTTCAAAGGGAAAATGCCTCCTCTCCAATTGGCTCCACTGAATCACGCTCAACTACTTTCGTTCTAAGAAATCATCACATTTGCCGAATTTTAAATAAAGCATGTTTAGCACAGGTTTAGACCTGACAGGTCGGGAATTCGTACCATGTCCTGAAAGTTGAAATGACATAGAATTTATTTTGGGAATAAATGAATTATAAGATTCTCGTCTGAGAAAACGGAAATAAGAAAAACTTATTTTAAAATGACCAGTGTCTCTATTAAAAGCCAAGCCTAAATGTTTATATTTACGTATTTCAAACGCCTCAATAGCTTTAATAGGGTCAATGAAGGTTATAAGGGCTATATATTTTTAATGTAGCTAATAATAGGGCTGAAGAATGTAGGCTATATTTAATAGGGCTAATTCATTTAATAGGGTTATAAGGGACAATTAAGAGATCAAACACTAAAAATAAGTTTAAAACGATATTGATCACGTATGCTGAACTAAGGTTCTTAAATATCATGGGCAGCGCAACAGCGCTGCGTTAGTAAAGAGCGATATGGCTTCAATGTATTAATTTTTTCTACCATGCCACACCGTAAAGAACTTGTCTTAGAAATTTCGGAGGGGGTTCATTTGATTGGAAATCAAAGTTCTAGTGCTCTTTTTAAGAGACAAAAGTGATTGGAGTGCAACAATTCCACCTACCATGTCCGTGTTTAATAAGGAGTTTGTAGCCCCTGGGAAAACAAACAAACCCGCATGCGTGACTATCCTTCTTTAAAAAAATAAAAAAGGTTATCATATATGCTGAATTTCATCAAGATCATATCCGTTTGTGGGGAAGCTTAACCCCTCTTTTCTAAAAATATCCATATTTTCCTCTGCTAATCGCTTTTGACAAGTAATTTTAAAATTGACAGATTTTTCACATTTATAATCAGCATCAATAATATATTATGTTTTTTTAATCAAATCTTCCGTTGATCTGTTTGATCCAAGAAAGAGCTGTTTGATCTAAGGCTCTCTGGAGCATGAAGGAGGCTACCACTCCCTCCTCTGACCCCCCTTTTTTTACATTCAAGTTTATAGTCCATTTAAAAATGCTTTGAGAATGACCATCGTCATTGAGAAATCACACCACTTCGAATAATTACCAGGCCACACCAGCGCTACGTGCAAAGAGTTATTACAGGATTTGAGCCACCCTCCCCACACCCATAGTTTCTACCCGACTCGTAAAAAAGTAACAAAAATGCATATAAACAAATTTTATATGCGTTTTGTAAGGTTTTCTTAAAAAACCCTGGAAAATACCCCCCCGCCCCAAAAAAATAATTGGAAAGCCCTGGCAACATTTATGCATTATGAGAAGAGTGGGGAGGGGTTGGGATGTCATCACGAAGGAAAAGCAATTCAAAACGTCTCGGGAGTGATTGCTTCAAAAGAAGCGCATATGAATGCGATTACGGAAATATAAACAAAACTAGTAATTGTAAAATAGAGTGATGCAAACAATCCAATGCTCTCATTTTAGGTTGTATAAAGCGTTTTGATGGTAACCAGGGTGCCAATTTTTGCCCCCACCCCCAAAAATTGAATTTTTTTTGGAACTTTCATTAAAAAGGAAGTAAAAAAATAATACCCCCGACCCCCTAGATTTTGAAAAATAATTTTTTTATATCTTAAAAATATGAAAACTAATCTGGTAATGTTTAGGACCAGGAGACCATTTGAAGGAAACCCTGAAAACTGCTTGAAAACAATCAAAATTTTTTACTTATATCAGTCTTAAGACGGATTACTTCACTTTACCCCCTTCCCCTTTATTAAAAAAAGTAACCCGTTATATACATCATCACCCTTTTCTTTGCTGTCATGAAACGTTAGAGTTCCCCGTTCGCTATTTTAAAATATAATTTATCCCCCTCAGGGATGGCGTAAATTGAAACAGTGCGCACAAGTAAGTATTTACTATTGTTTTAAGGTAGTTTTTAGAATTTTTAGGGTTTCCCTCAAATGGCCTCGCAGTCTTAAATACTACCAAAATTTCTGTCCAGCTCTCCTGCCTTTTCCTGAATTGGCACTCATAAGGGTAACATCTTCAAAACTACTGTCTAGGGTGAGAAGAATATAACCGTTTATTTTCGAAAGCTAACCTTAACTCGTCGAAAATAGACAAAATTCCCATCATCC
Organism: Artemia sp. Kazakhstan ARC1039; assembly: GCA_029168905.1. Classification (NCBI taxonomy): domain Eukaryota; kingdom Metazoa; phylum Arthropoda; class Branchiopoda; order Anostraca; family Artemiidae; genus Artemia; species Artemia sp. Kazakhstan ARC1039. Next base: position 3,573 of record JAQQPU010016465.1, read on the forward strand.
AATCCTACTTCATCATGAGCTGTTATCATATTATAGTATCCTCTATGTTATCAAATGTTGGTCCACATACTAGCAAATAAACATTAAGACTGAATTATTTCCTTCTAGCAAGTAAATTTGATGATTAGTTCGGCATTCGGAAATTAACTTTTAAGCGCATGCTCAAAATTGGATGTTATTTCCCACGCAATAGCCAACGTTAATTGCGTTGATCATTTACTTTTTCTTCGGCTTCATTTACATATTTTATATTTTCAAGCTTGTGGCAATGTGAAAATTCATTTTTTGTACTTTGCCCCTAGCATTTTTTGGGGTGGTGTTAGTGGCTTTCTAACCCCCTAGAGGCTGGACCCCCATAAGAGGCTTAAAAACAGGTTTCTAACCTCCGGCCCTAGAGGCTGAAAAATCTTAAAAATATATGTTATGAAATGAACGTTTCCAGGAAAGTCTTTATGGAAAGCGTTCTTTTATAGTTTTGAACTCGGAAAACTTTTTGGCATCCCTTCTCCAAATAGTGCCATTGGGGTCTGTAAGTTGTTCAAAGAAAAGTAAAGTGCCACATTAAACCTTAGACAAGCAGAAATAATGCCAAATAATAATTAGAGCTTAAATGGACATAAATCACAATCAAACCGTTAGTGGTAATGAACTGTAATGAGTGACCCGGGCCAATAGTAAAAAATACTACATCAAACAAGTTAGCTTTTAATGCTGATTTCAAATATACAAAATTATATAAAATGGTACCCATCAAAAGCTACGAGCCTGAGAAATTTTTTCTGATAGGTGGAGAAACCTCCAAAAATTCAAGTGGTCTCAAAGCTAAACCACACCATTAGACCCGGTATATCAAAACGCTACTGTACAGGTCTGTAGAGGAGTTTCGCATTTTTCCTAGAAGAAAGATCCCGGATGCATGCTTATTTGTTGTTTTTTTTTTCTCAGGGGTAGTCGTAACGAACTGATGGTCCTAGAAGGTCGGGAGAGCACTCACCCAAACGGAAATTAAAAGTTCTAGTGCTTTTTTAAGTGACCAAAAATACAGTTTTACAAGAAGTTGAGTTTTCTGCCGTTTTGTGGCACCAAACTATGATTTTGCCCCACAGAGGACCAAGTTGCTATCGATTGAAAGTTCTGAGATAGCAAATGGGTTTAGAAGTATCAAAAACTATACGTGGAACCAGTGTAGTATCCATAATTTTTTTCCTGGGGGGGGGGGTTCTTAAAATTTTTTTTTTTTTTTTTTTTTTTTTTTTTTTTTTTTGTATTAAAACGTATCAAAAATTTGCTTAAATTCATTTTTGTTACGTTTTTACGAGTTGGACAAACATTTCGGGGGGGGGGGAGGGTTAAATCCCTACGCTCCCCCTGGATACGGCCTTGTATTGATTGTCCCAGTTGTAGAGAAACTGAGAAGGTAATACGCATGGTGGCGCATTTGTTCCCGAAAAGTCGCGTAGTACATATAGAAGATAAATGCGTCCACCATGTGTATAGTGATGTATAATTGCGCATGCGCAAATATGAAGTAGGGGCGGTGCAGGTGGGGGGGGGGTGACATAAATTTAAAAGAGTGAATTTCAATGCCCAAATTGTCTAATTCTCCATGAGACTTCAGATAAATATAGAAAGGGGTATGGAGAAGTGGTAGGATTAATCTTTTATCACCATTCATTTAGACTATGCCAGAATAAGGGTGCCGCGAAAGCAGAAAAACTGAAAAATTGGAACGGTACCGAATTACAATTATTGGAATATGAACAAAAAAATCAAGGGTTTGTGGGACTGGTAGTTCACATCATATCTCGATTGGGCCTATCCATGATTTGAAAAACAATCAGAGATTAAAAAAAAAGTTTTTTTTTCAAGTGAAAGTAAGGAGCAACATTAAATTTTAAAACGAACAGAAATTATTCCGTGCATGAGTGTGGATACCATCTCCTCAGCCCCTCACTCTTTACGCTAAAGTTCAACTTTGTGTCCCAATTGTTGAAGAAACACGAGACACAAACACAAAAGACACTCAAACACGAGAGCCATTGAATTCAAGTGAGAGTTATTTTTAAAGCACTATAAAAGTTTGGCAGAAGGAGGAAGAGGTTGAGGTGAGAAACTTTGGATATATATAGCCAAAATTTTTTTTATATATAGCCTATAGCCAAAATTATTTTTAAACTATTATATTTTTATCATACTTTGTTTTATTTTATTAGCATTAACAAAACGTCACTTATCGCGTGTTTATTGGATTTTTAACAAGTACCTAAACCGAAAAACTCCCCCTTACAAAAATACCTCCCCGCAGAAAATACTCTCCTGCTAAAAATACCCCCCTGTGGAAAATACAATTGGAAATTGGAAAATATGGAAAAATACAATTGGAAAATATGGGTTATTTTATTTGCACATCAGAGGGGCTAGGGATTAAATATGACGGGGCTGCATGCTAAATATGTTAGCTACAATTATTCTGCATATTATGATGTAAGAATTGTTTTCTAACTGCATTTCTTGAGTGGGGTCGGGATAAAAAAGTTTGGCAGAAAGAGGAGGGGTTGAGGAAAGGGGAAAGGGGGTAGAAAAGTAGTTAACTTAATAATTACTGATTGCTACTGAATAGACTACTGAATAGAAATTCAAGACTACTGAATAGAAATTATGAAATATAGATTGACAGGTTAATTTATCGATATTCATTCCAGAAAGTGTCAGAAATATTGGATTTAAAAAATTGAAAACGATAATTTGTGCTTTGTTTTCAGTAAAGTGTAATTAACGTCCTGGTCTTCAAAAAGCATAAGTGGTGTTAGTCCTTCTCTGTTTGTGGTACTTTTTGTCCGCTTAAGTTTGACATGATTATTTATTGTAATATCTGTTCGTTTTGGTTTTTATTTATTTATTAATAGTGATTTGTGTTCCTTTTACGCTTGAATTACAATTTGACTTTATTTCTACCAGTTCTAGGTTTAATGCAGCTCTTCACTTTTCTGCAAAGAACTTATTTTGCAGTAGGAAAATAGTGTTGGAGAGGACCTTTCATTCTTTTACTCCCCACCCCCAAAACCTAGAAATTGTTACGAGTATTCCTTATATTCCTCATACAGGGGTAAATACCTCTTTTGGGATCATCAGGGACACTCAAATTATGACATTTTAAGTTTTAGCAAGGAAGTTAAGACGCTTCTTAAGTTTAAAAAGGAGAATCTTCTCATTTTACGTGTTTACGTGTTTTATGTTTACGTGTTACGTGTTTACGTGTTTACGTGTTACGTGTTTACGTAACACGTGTTACGTGTTTACGTGTTTACGTGTTACGTGTTTACGTGTTTTAACACGTAAACGTGTTACTCGTTTACGTGTACGAATCTTCTCATTTTTAGATTCCAGATATTCAACCAATTTAAAGGGCTGCCTTCTGAAATCTTGAAATAATCTGTAACCAAAGCACTATCCAGGAAAGGGGGATAGGGTGTTTAAAACCGTCATCCCTGAAATGTTTGTCTGACTCGTAAAAATATAAAAAATGTATATAAACAAGTGTTTGATGTATTTGTAAAGTTTTTTGAGCCCCCCTTTCAACCCCCCCCCCCCCCCCATCTGAACAAAACTTTTAGCTACGGACATGTCTGCAATCCCTTGAGTTGTATCCTGTTAATTGTATCGGGTGTTTTGTGTCCCGCAACTCTTATTTGTATCTTGCAACACTTATCCTGGGCTTCGCTTTAATGTTTGACGTAGCTACCCTTCAGTGCTAATTGTGCGGTAAATTAGCCTATTTTTGGCCATCTATCTGAGGTTGAACAAAAAGAGGGGTGTCTCCAAATCCAGAAGATACCATAGGCAGCGCAATAGTAGGCTACTAAAGAACGATGTTGGCACAATGTATTATTTTTTCCCTTTAGACTAGGGAACTTCGTATCGAAGGAGTTGTCGTAGAAACTTCGAAAAGGGCTCATTCGGTTGGAAATTGGAATGGCTAGTGCCATTTTAATGGTCAAAAGTGATTGGAAGGCAACTAACACCCCTTCCACGCCCACCATTTCCCCAATCACATCCAGTAAAAATTTTGAGATAGCCATTTTGTTCAAGGTAGTTACTTATCAAATACAAATTATGTTTTTGAGGAGAACATCCCCCCACAGCCATCAGGGCACGGGGTGTAAGTTACGCCCTGGGGGCATATAAGTTTTTTATAGAAAGATTTGTTGTAGAAACTTCAAAAAGGGCTCATTCGATTGGAAGTTCAAAGGGCTAGTGCCCTTTTTAATAATTGAAAGTGATTGAAGGGCAACTAACCCCCCTCTCAAGCCTAACTTTTCCCCAAGCACATCGAATTAAAATTTTAAGATAACCATTTTATTCACCGTAGTTGAAAGTTCTGGAAATTAGGTCTATGAGGATAACACATCCCCCAGAGCCATCAGGGCTATGGTTGTAAGTTACGCCCTGGGGCATATAAGGTTTTTATTGAAAGCTTTCTCGTAGAAACTTAAAAAAGGGCTCAATCAACTGGAAATTGGAAGGGCTAGTGCCCATTTTAATAGTCGAAAGTGATTTGAGGGCAACTAACTCCCCTCTCACGCCAACCATTTCCCCAAACACATCCAATCAAAGTTTTGAACCGTTTCCACAGCCTGGTATCCGTGACGTTTACAGTGTTTCATGTGATGTTTTAGCTTTAAATCAGTCCAAAATCAGGATAGGCATGTTGGACAATAGTAGCGTACACCCCAATGATTACCCTCGCTTAAAAGTCTACTAATATCGGTTATTGGATTAAAATGTCCAATTGAATCCGGCTCTAAAGGAGGCATGAGGTTCAGTCTTTCTCCCTGTAAAAGACTATGTCAATAGAAAACGACCGTAAATAATAAAAAAACTTTTTCAACAAAATAAGTTTTTAAACAAAGTAAAGGACTCCATTAAACCAAAATCAACAAACATAGTGTCAAATAATCTGCCAAGAATACAACTACCACAAATCAGTATCAATAAATAAATGAAACCCAAAACAAACAGAAATTAAACAAATAAGAGTCAAACTCAAAACGAGCAGAACTTAATATGAGTAGGGTTCTAAACCCCAAACTTTCTAAAAGCCAGAAAATAATTTGTACTTTTCTATAGAATATAGTTTTCAATTTTCTAACTTTAAGAAATCAAAAATCAATTAAGATTTTAAAGAATAAATATCAGCATATGTATATTAAACTGACAATGCAGATTTTTTTCAGTAAATTCATTTGAATATTTTTTTCAGTAAAGGACGAGATTAAAATATAATTTTCTTTTCAGCAGCTTAATAGATAGCAGCACCAAAACGAAGCTAGGTAAGTTTCTTAGGTATTATATAAAGTCCAAGTCCTGCAGAACATCGGTTTATGTCTTAGAGGTTTGAGATAAACGGTTTTGGATCTCTTCTAGATTTCTAAGAAGTAGTTATGGAAAGTTGTATGTCTAATAAATTTATCAAACACTGGTAATCTCGTTTTTCTAATGGAGGTTCCAGATTTTGATCAAATCTCTGGAATTCTCGTATCATGGCTGGAATTAATGAACACGCGTTGAAAAAAAAACTGTCTTGTGAAAAAAATCTTTTAAAGGAGGAATGACAGCTATTGTACCAACAGGTTTATTTTTATAATAAAAAAAAATTGTGAAAAAAGATATTTGACAAAAGAGCTTGAAATTCGTCGAAAATAGTGGATAGTCGGAATAAGAAGTGCACTGTCGTGGTTTATGTCAAATATAAAAAAAAAAATCATTTTTTTCATGGGTAGTAATGATGTGACGATGTCTTCTTTATTTTGCCAAGGTTAGAAGGATACCGTAAGGCTGCGGAGAGATGTTTAACGGCCCATTTAGAAGCTACTCCTGTTATATACATGCTTTTTCATATAAATTTAAGGAGAAATTTTCATATAAATAAGGAGAAATTTAAGGCTTTTAAGAAGAAATTTTCAGGAAATGTTGAAATAACACATGATATGTATGCATTGTGTAATTTTCATTAGCATAGCTAAAAATCAGACTAAGTTTCTCAGACTCAACGCTTTTGATACATAACTTAAAAATTGATAAGCTTTGTATATTTTGAATCAAATTAAAAGAAAATTCTTTCGTACCATTCGTACCATTTGGTGCTACGAAGTTTCTCAATTATATATTCAAGAGATGGTGGCCTGAGTATTGGAGTTGAGTTTAAACACTTAATAGCAAAATGGTATAATTTTTTCCTGTTGCTTTTTAATAGTTTTCTATTCTGTCGTTTCATCTCGTTGAAATCAATAACTTCAGTTCTATGCTCATCTTTTTCGATTGGAAGCTTCAAATCTTCGAAAACTTTCCCAAAAATAAGCTCACAAAACAGAACACCAAATCTATAAACATCAGCTCGCTTTTCATCTATATCTTTATCTTTTCTCCTCACTTCAGGTGGAGTACGCAACTTTGAGCCTTCGCTTCCATGGCGGCTATCAAATGCAATGCTTGCTATTGGAAGGTCTATAAGTACACACCTTTTTTCTGACATGAATATGCAATAATTGGTCAGCCTTTTGTGAACTTTTTCATCTTTATGCAGGTGATTTAAAGCAGAGGAAATTTCCAATGCAGCTTTGACAACGTCAGTCTTTCTTAGATGTTTTTTACCATCCAGCACTCTTGTTAAGGGCCATGTACCACTGTTGTCGGTATCGATGCTCTCCTCCAGACAATCATAGACCAAATGTTTGTTTAGTTGAGAATTTGCTGTAGTTATTGTTGTTAATCCCCTAAATTTAATAATATTTTCGTGGTTTAAGCTTACTATCAATGGTAATTCTTTTTCTAATGCTTCTCTGTCTGTGGTTTCCTCGGATACAAATACCAATATGTATACGTTGTTTGTATCAAGATGCGCCTTATAAATGTCATAAACTCCATTATTCCTCTGAAATACTGGATTAAGTGGCTCTTTGTGAATTGCACATATATCATTTTTACGAATTTCGTCAATAATATCTGAAAATGATAACCGTGATGACGGCACATCTCCTACGCACTTCTTTGCCAATTTGATTAGAAATTCCGCTTCCGCATCGTTGGAAATGCTGCGCATGAATTGTCGAGAATTGTTGAGGTTAACATACTGGCTTTCTTTGTAATCAAGTGGCAATTCTTCCAACGTTTTTCCAGAAGCTAGTTCCAATAGAAGCATTCCAAATGAGTAAACGTCTGAACTTAAATCATATCCTTCATCTCTTGTCATTTCTGGAGCACTGCGCGGATAATTTTCTAACTTTTCTCTAACCTTCTCTGAAAACTCGATTATCAATCGGAAATCGCATATCACAGCGGTACAGTCTTGTTTCACTAAAATATTGCTGGAACACAAATTCCTGTGCAGTAGTTTTTTTGAATGAAGATATTCCATACCTTCAGCTATATCTCTAGCTATAAATATTCGGTCCATAAATTTGAAAGGCCTTTTTATTCTTTGTGCCAGTGATCCTTCAGAACTATACTCAAGAACTAAGTGTTCCCTCCTTATAGATTTGATACCTTCGATGCCACTTGCAACTCCAAGTAAACGTACAATATTCTTATGCTTCAGTTTCTTCAGTTGTAAAAATTCTCCATGAAAAGCTTTGCTATTATAACCACAGAAATCTTTTAAGGCCACCATTGATCTTTTGTACCTTGCTTTTGAGATATTAGCATGCGTCCCCTCACTTATTTTCTGGATATCCTCAAAACTTTTAGATGGCAAGAATATCTTACTTACTTCTTCTAGCTCTTTATGAATAACTTTAAACGAAGAAAATCTTTCTACAGCTTTCTCATTGAGGCATCTCCTAGCAATTTGGAAGAGTAGCAAGGAAGATTCTTTATGCGGCAGATTATTGGCCACATGTTCTACATCGACAGTACCATTGTCTAAATACTGTATTTGTTTTGATTCTTCTAAATAATTTAAGGGTTTTCCAAAAATCATTTCAATTAATACCATCCCATATGAATAAACATCAGACAGGCTATTGTATACTCCTTCCGCAACCTCAGGTCCTGCCCAGGGGAAGTTCTCTATTTTCCCGTATTGTTCCGACTTCCTTATGTCTGAAACACTGATGGACTGAGAACAGGGAGCAACTGCAATGGTGTTGTTTTCTCTAAGAAAGATTTTCTCTGTTGACAGACCTCTGTATATTATCTTTTTTGAGTTTAAGTACTCCATCACGTCTGCAATGTCTCTTGCTGCAGTCAATACCTCTTCTACAGACAAAGGGTTATCATAATTTTCAATTCTCTCTCTTAAGGTTCCACCAGGAACTTCTTCCAGCACTATCTGCTCATGATGCTTTGAGTCTAACGCTAAAGTGGAAACACCGATGAACTTTATTAGTTTGTCATGTATCAGGTCTTGTAGTATATCCACTTGATTTCTAAATAAGCCTATGTCGTCACCAGAATAATCTTTAAGAACGATGGGCACAGACACGTATGTTTCCGCTTCTGTTCTTGACACATATTTTCCCGAGTAGATAGTATGGTGCACGCCCTTGCAAAGTAATTCAACATCTTTTAAACTGTCACTATCAATATAATTTTTCTCAGTAGAATATTTATTTTCCTCTGAACACATCGCACGCTTAACGTATAATATTTTAAATGACATGTAAATGAGTGATGCCTGTTACGTATCGATTTATGGGTATGAAAGCATATAAATAAATCTAGTTTTTTTTTTTGTTTGTTTTATTATCTTTTTTTCTTCTCAAGGAAACAGTCAAGAAATTTTTGCACTTATTGCTTTACACAATTGGTAAGTGTCCGCTGTTTTTAGGCATTCACTACTACGACCTTGAAATAGGCCTTGTGACGTAAGTTAATTACAAATAGATCCTTAACCATTGCTTCTGAATTTTTGTTTTATTGCTTTACACAATTGGTAAGTGTCCGCTGTTTTTAGGCATTCACTACTACAACCTTGAAATAGGCCTTGTGACGTAAGTTAATTACAAATAGATCCTTAACCATTGCTTCTGAACCATTGCTTTATATTTCTTTTCATTAAATTTCAAATTTCCTCTTTTCTAAGTTATTCAGTTGGTTCCTGTCAATGGAGAAGGATACAATACAAAGACTTGCTTACTTAAAAAACTTCAAGGGTTCAAACTTAAAAAAATTCCGGCCACCGTGGTTCTTAAAAAGGTTTGATGATTTTGGTTCTTGGCGTGAATGGACTGAGCATTTTGATTATGTGTGATTTATTCTTTTCAACTCATTCAATTTTTTACTCACCATTACTCATTCAACTCATTCAATTTTTTACTCATTCAAGGAAAATCTTTTCGATGAAATTTTTGAAATGATTTTTGAAATGACTAGAGTCGTTTATTGCGACTTCTCGAGTATTGATAACTTTCATAGGAGTGTTAGCTGACAGAAATATATCAATACAAGCTCGTCAACAACAGGAGGCACCCTTTAACCCCATTCTAAATTTGATCCCCAAATTCGATTTCCATTCAAATTTTGACTTTCAAGCTGAATTCCATTACCTCAAGGTAATGCTCTATTATATCCTCTTTATATTATAAAAAGAAAAATGTCAACTGAAAATGAGGAGCAAGATTAAAACTTAAAAAGAACAGATATTGTTCCGTATATGTGGGGAGCTGCCCCTCCTCAATACCTCACTTTATAGTTAAGTTTTTTATTTTAATTAAACGAGCCGTGTGTTTCAGGAGTCGCTCTGAAAGAATTAGGAGAAAAGTCAAACTTCTGATGATCCTTTTTCTTTTATCTACCGCTAGCATGCTACTAGCAGATAGTAAAGATACGGTTATGGCTAATTGGATAGGTAATGCTCATATCTGCAAGCTTTGAATTTGTATGGGTAGCACCAGGATGAAGGGCTAGAGCTTAAAAAATGACGCTTTTTCGTGCTATTTCTAGAGTGGACAAGTTTAGGAAACATTAACACTGTAAAATAGAAATCACCAGGGCCGTATCCAGGATTCTTTAGGGGGGGGG